>WSUE01000063.1:36964-147764 GCA_019633535.1 Tulasnella sp. JGI-2019a | reverse complement strand
AAACCAATGGGCATTTGCTTGGTGTGGAGTTGCATAGGGCAAATGTAGGTGATGAGGGCAAATACAATATGACACATCACCACTGTTACCTAAATGGGAAGTCATAGAGTTGTGGTAAGTGGATTTGTCACACATACAATGTATATTCTTTGCTATATTACATCAACAATCCACATGTGTATTTATGCCCCATAGTGAACAAAATTCACCCATTGCTCAAATGCTACCTCTCTCTGCCTCAGTACTTTGGTTGCTGCATAGAGTGCCATTGCTGAATCTCTGAAGTCCACCCTTTCCACTCCATTTCTGAGCATGTGCTTGTAGAAAGCTTCTGCAATGATTGGCCCATCTTCATCTGCACTTGCCCACATTGTTCCAACCACACTTTTGAAGCCAGAGAACTGCATCCCAGCTGTCATATGAGCAGCTTCATTAGGGGTGTGCTTGTCTCCCTCAGCAGAGTGGCAGGCTGATAGCACAGCTAGCTCTGCATTTGTCCTTCCAAGCTTGATAATGTCAAGGAGAGTGAGTGGTTCTTTCTCTTTGTAGAGTGAGAAGAATGACTTGAAGGGCTCCTTTCTATTTTGATGCCCATGGCAGGCAAAGTGAACCCACTTTGCATTCTTTAGGCCACCCAACACAGCCTCCCAAGTACATGCCTCCCCATCTAGAGTTACAGCCTGTGGGAACATGTTCTGGATAGTCTCCAGCTCTTTTGCAACATTTTGTAACACTGCTTGCTCCTCAGCAATGGCTTGTGATACCAGAAGCAGCTGGGGCTCTATAGTGTGGCATGGGGCCAACTTGGTGGTCTCTGTGCATGCCATTGAGCCTAGTAGCATTGAGAGTGTTGGTGTGTAGGAGGATATAAAGCATTCTGGCATATTCCTCTTCCCTTTGACATAGAGCCCTGCTGCATGCAATGGCAAGAAACATGCACTTGATGTTGGCATCCACCACAGACAAGAACCTTGATTCAGCTTGAGAGTTTGTTGCAGCTGGATTGCAATGGGCTCAACAATATCTCTCTGGATCTCACCCAAGATATCTGCCATGTCTTGTTGCTTTCCATGCATAGTGGTTTCAAAATCCATAACAAGGGTGTTGAGCCTTTCTGAAAGTGATTTGACTGTCTTGTTGGAGGTGCCCAGAAGAGGTACAACAAGTGGTGGTTTGGTGGCCTGTATGATGATAGCATCTGAGCGGTACTTGCTGACATTGACAACAATGACAGGGCCAGGTGATGCAGCAACCTGTAACTCTTGGAATGTCTTTCCCTTGAGAAATAAAGAGAACCCTGGTACCTGCTGGATCTGTTTTACCAGCTGGGCCCATTCGACAGCCATTTGTTGGTAACTGTCCAGAGTTAAGTATGTGTGAGTGGGAAGTAGTCACATCGCATTTGATAGGTTACTGTCCTCACCTGCCCACTATATCCTCATCACCTGTCATTGGTGAAATTCAGTGATCTTCACCTGATGTGGTTAAACCCTCGAGTCTTGAGCTCAGAACCCTGAACTTGTTAGCCAGTTTAGGATCGACCACTTCAAGATCCATCAGGGATGTACGATACTTCCCAAGCTGTGAATAGAGAATTGACTGCCCCTGCTCCAAGAGTTCAATGGCCATCTCTGGCAATGATATTTCAATTGCATATGATGCAGCTTCTGAAGCAAGGTCTACTGTTTGAGCTGAACCGAAGTTGTCTGTGAGGCGGGAATGTTGTGCACCAATGCCGCGGGCAAAAGCGATGTGGCGATCAAGGAGTGAGATCCACATGTTATATGCCTGCATTACTGATGGATCATCAAGCTTCCTCCCCACCTGAACCCAAGATTTTGATGCTTTCAAACGATGAGTGACTGGTGATGATTCGTGGGTAGCACCCTGCCGAGCAAAATGTAGGGATTCTACTAGGTCATCTCTGTTCCCAGTTTGCTCAAATTGTCTCTGAAGACCGTTGGCTAGATCGTTAAGTGACGAGCCTCTGTCCGGATGGCCCTCAGGCCGGATATTTAACGCCTCTCGGTAGTATTTGATACTCTGATTAAGGTCGCTGCTGTCCCTGGTTTGCTCAAATCGCGTCTTAAGACCATTGGCCAGATCGTTGAGAGACGAGCCTCTATACGGATGTCCCTCGGGCCGAAGTTTTAGCGCTTCTTGATTGTATTTGATGCTCTGATCGAGGTCGCCCCTGTCCCTGGATTGCTCGAATCTCGTCCGAAGACCGTTGGCCAGATCGTTGAGCGATGAGCTTCTGTCCGGATGTCCCTCGGGCCAGAGATTCAGCGCCTCTTGATTGTATTCGATGCTCTGATCAAGGTCACCTCTGTCCCCGGTTTGCTCAAATCGCGTCTTAAGACTGCGGGCCAAATTGTTGAATGACGAGCCTCTGTTCAGATGTCCGTCGGGCCGGAGATTCAGAGTCTCTCGGTAGTATTTGATGCTCTGGTCAAGGTCGCCTCTGTCCCCAGTTTGTTCGAATCGTATCTGAAGACCATTGGCTAGATTGTTGAGTGATGAGCCTCTGTCTGGATGACCCTCGGGCCGGATATTTAGCGCCACTCGGTAGTATTTGATGCTCTGATCAAGGTCGACTCTGTCCCCGGATTGCTCGAATCGCGTCCGAAGAGCGCTCGCCAGATTGTTGAGCGATGAGCTTCTGTACGGATGCCCCTCAGGCCGGAGATTCAGCGCCTCTTGATTGTATTTGATGCACTGATCAAGATCGACCCTGTCCCCGGTTTGCTCGAATCGCGTCTGAAGACCACTAGCTAGATTGTTGAGTGACGAGCTTCTGTCCGGGTGTCCCTTGGGCCGGAGATTCAGCGCCTCTCGGTGGTACTTGATGCTCTGATCAAGGTCGTCTCTGTCCCCGGTTTGCTCGAATTGCGTCTGAAGACCGTTGGCCAGGTTGTTGAGTGATGAGCTTCTGTACGGATGTCCCTCGGGCCGGAGATTCAGCGCTTCTCGGTGGTATTCGATGCTCTGACCAAGGCCACCTCTGTCCCCTGTTTGCTGGAATCGCGTCTTAAGACCGCTGGCCAGATTGCTGAGTGTCAAGCTTCGGTTCAGATGTCTCTCGGGCCAGAGATCCAGCGCCTCTCTGTAGTATTCGATGCTCTGATCAAGGTCGCCTCTATCCCCAGTTTGCTTGAATTGCGTCTGAAGACCGCGTGCCAGACTGTTGAGTGAGAAGCCTCTGTCCGGATGCCCCTCGGGCCGGAGATTCAGCGCCTCTTGATAGTATTTGATGCTCTGATCGAAGTCTCCTCTGTCCCCGGTTTGCTCGAATCGTGTCTGAAGACCGCTGGCCAGACTATTGAGTGAGAAGCCTCTGTCTGGATGCCCCTCCGGCCGGAGATTCAGCGCCTCTTGATTGTGTTTGATGCACTGATCAAGATCGCTTCTGTCTCCGGTTTGCTCGAATCGCATCTGAAGACCGTTAGCCAGATCGTTGAGTGACCAGCCTCTGTTTGGATGACCCTCGGGCTGGAGATTCAGCGCCTCTTGGTTGTATATGATGCTCTGATCAAGGTCTCCCCTGTCCCCGATTTGCTCAAATCGTGTCCGAAGACTGCTGGCCAGATTGTTGAGTGATGAAGCTTTATCTGGATGTCCTTTCGGCAGGATATTCAGAGCCTCCTGGTCGTATTTGATGCTCTGGTCAAGGTCGCCTCTGTCCCCGGTTTGCTCAAACTTACTCCAAAGATCGAGCGCCAGCTTGAACAGCGATGTAGCCCTGAAAAGACCAAGATAAGACATCCAGCACCTATCGCTTCTCATTTGTGGATGATGCGGGCCAACCTTGATTCGCGGTCGAATTTGGCGGACGAAAGTCTGTCCGTGTCCATGGTCGAGATCGACACCTGAGTGGACGAAGAGATGCCGGATGTACGAGCTGGTTAAAGGATGACAGGTAAATTGTGCACTATGGAAGCGAAATGCTAATGCTGTGAGTGACTTGGAATCCGTCGATGTCGGATGTAGCAACGATCAGTCGAGAGTTGTCTGTCAAATGGTTTGAAGGAAGGACGGCTTTCCCTCTGCATGAACTCACCGTCAAAACATGGCACGTGTAGCACCGTTTTCCTCGTGTTCATTAGTAGGTCATCGCTTCAGGTAACGTTGCCCGCATCCCGGAGGAGAGGACCGAGTGATCGGGACACGGCCCATCTTCAATCCTTGCCGCGCCCGAGCTTCTGGAACCTGATTCCCCAATAATCTGCAAGATGCTGCGATGAATGGCGCAAGCTTTACATTGTGGCTTGTGGCAAGGGTTTCCACGCGCACGGCCAGACTGAGAGCCTGCCAGCGGCTTGTCTCTATCACTACTCAGATCGGGCGGGGGAACAGGTATGAACAATAGAGAACGATGCCTATTCTATAAGGAATGGTATGACCACACCCTGGTTCTCCGACGAATTAAGTGCTGTTTACTTTTATCTCTCTTGCGGATATTAGTTAACCAGGAACGAAAGTAGGTGAGTCAGATTCAAGAACCTTTTACTGGTCGACATCGGTGGCGCTTGACAGTCTGATCTTGGCGTGATGCGTTCATCCTAGGCTCTCCAGCGTCTGTCTTCTTCACACTTGAATTGAAATCCTCCACATCAACCTTGTCATTACCATTCGTTAGAGGACGGTCAGACACTAGCCGGTTCACCTCCGACTACACAGTCCTGTTGGTATTGATACCCCAAAATAGATTCTCGGCACGCTCTTGGCAACGCCTGCTGATCCGCGCTTCAACGTTCTTCCTCAAAGCAGGCCTTCGCCGTACGTTCGGTGGAGTCATCCCAGTCGGACGGAGACTGACGTTGTTCGGCTGTGTCTACTCCGTTACCCTTTGCCTCATGGCGCCGAAAGAGAAAGGCTCCAGCAACTGACTTACAGTGTTTTCAATACCTATGGTTGTATGGCTGGAAGAAGCACATATGACGTCTGCGCCAAGCAAGAGAATTGGAGCGGGGTGCAGTGGAGCCCACGTTCGCAGATCGACACATCTAAATACGACTTTGCTACAGCGCAAGCCGTGTCACGATTCCCAAGTGTACCCCCATGCTTTCACTTTTCCCCCACTCCATATCGCTGAGTCTTCTTGGCATTGCCTTGCTCGCCGCCGCGACACCCCTTGTGCATCTACCTCGAGCGGCACCAGCACTCAGATGGGGCGCTTGTCCATCATACAACGCAACAGCATTAACCACTAGTCCATTCCCTGTCGTCTGTGCCAACTTTACTGTTCCATTTGACTGGAACACCACGACTGCGAAGGACAATCCTGGCTCGTTTGTGCTCACTGTTGGAAAGATTGCAGCCACAACTAACCAGAGCTTGGGAACGACCTTCGTTAATCCTGTGAGTCTGATGGCTCCGTCTACCTCGCTAGTGTTTGAGGGGGTTGATTAATGCTTAGGGAGGCCCTGGAGGGTCTGGAGTTACACTCCTCTTGGCTCCTCAGATCCTGGGTTTGTACAACTCGACTGGAGGTGCCTTTGATATTGTCAGTAAGTCCTCACTGAAGGGTTGTATTTTGAGGCCGACTAAACCCATTTTACCTGGGACCATCATAGCATGGGACCCGCGAGGTGTCGGGTTCTCTGCTCCATTCGACTGCTTTGATGACTCCTCAACTGCTCCAGGGCCCTTCACATTCACCTCCTGGTATGCCAACCTAACGAACGTCGGCAGTCTTCAGGCCCCTTCGCCCGGTCCTAATCAGACCGACATCGACCGATTCAACGCCAATGCAAACGCTTTTACTCAGGTGGCCCAACCATTCTATGGCCATTGTCAATACACGAATAATTCGGCGTATTTGGCCGGTCACGTTGAGACGGTGGCTACTATGAGGGACTTAGTTGCTCTCGCAGATGCGATCGACGGCACTGGAAAACCGATCAATTATTACGGTTACTCGTGAGTTTACTCGCAAAGAACTTTGACGAGAACTAGCTGGCTGATAATTCTGCGTTAAGGTACGGTTCTGTAATTGGAGCATATTTCATCAACCGTGAGTAAACACCATCATCAATCCAATGTGAAATATTCTGATCATAAATCTCCGGGTTTATTTAGTATACCCACAACGCGTCGGTCGCGTCGTCGTGGATGGCGTCGAAAATGCTACGGAATATACAAGCAGCACTACGCCAAAGGTGGGTACATCTCAATCCTTTACATGAATCGAGTATTGAACAGCTATGAATGTTTTCAGATTTTCGCCAGTAAGTGCATGTGACTTGATGAACTCCATCTGGTTCAATCCTCCTAACTCTCGCATACAGGCAGCTACTCAGATGCAGACGCAACATTGCAAGGATTCCTCAGGGAATGTGCCGAATCAGGTCCCTCCGGCTGCGCCCTTGCGACTACGAATTCGACACAGGGCAGTCTAAGTGACTGGATCAGCCAACTCATTGATGTCGGTCAACGCCTCGCCATACCGTGCAAGGAGACATGCCATCTAATTACGTTATTTACATAGGACGCCTACAACTATGCATCGAGCAACAGCACTGTGAACTCGTTCAGTATTCGAGGTTTGTGACATCTCTTATCGTGCGAGGAAGCATGGCATCTCACTTATATCCCTTTTCAGAATTCCTTGGTAACCTTGTGGAAAATCCTACGTCGTGGAACGCATCAGCGGGTCAACTTGTGCAGATCCGACAGGCTCTCACTGCTGCGATGACTGGCGCCACGCCGGGAGGAAACACCACCACCACCACGCGGAGGAGAAGCCAAATTTTGCCACGCGCCGTCACAATTGGCCGCCCCTCCTCGTTTCAAACTGGCGAACAAGCGCAAGGCAATGCCTTTTCAGCGTGAGTTATCAGCATCTGCATATATGATCGCTCGATCTTGCTGATACAGAGAATACCGCCCAAACCAGTGCTGCGGCAGTTTCATGCGGAGACAGTATTCTTCCCATGTACAGTGCTAGCGAAGTCTTCAGTGATGTCGCCAACACGACTCTGACCATGTAGCACATATTTGGCCCTCTCACAGTACGTCGACATTTCGATGAAAACATTTTGATCTACTGCAGCATACTTACACTTTCGCGTATGCTAGTCTGGCACACTGTGTTTCGGCTGGCCATGGCGTGCTGTTGAACGCTATTCTGGTCCGTGGGACGCGAAGACGATTGCTAATCCTATCATAGTCATTGGGAACACTGCCGACCCGATAACACCCTTCCACATGGCCAAGGAGCTAACGAGGACTTTAAACTCGAACGGCAAAGGGAACGCTGCGTTGATTCAACACGATGGATACGGGCATACATCGCTATATGAGTCTTCTCTCTGCACACAAGCGTTGGTGCGGGCGTACTTCATCAATGGGACGGTACGTGGTCAACTCCCTTTCCGAAAGTGACAATAGAGATGGGATTTATTCTAATCCCCTTTCATTTCTGGACTTCAGCTTCCCGCTGATACTTTATGCGGAGTTAATTATCTTCCATTCTTGAACGGAACTGCATCCGTGCCCACTGGGATCTCGTCGCCCCTAACTTGGACCTGATTGACGATTGTCCGGCTACTTTGGCCATCGTAAATTTTTAAAATCCATCACGTAATGGACACTGGACTGCGCCTTCATGTAGCCTTACCTTGTTTTGTTATATATTAAGTCAGATGAAGTGACTTCATCGATACACATCATGCTCTTGACTGTGTGCTTATCGCTACGAGCCCATTGAATCACTGTCGCCCATGCTGACGGGGATTTCTGGAGTTACAGGTAGTTGTTATATGAACAACCCTCGCACTTGCTATCTTCCAGATTGACTCCGTCGCAGCTGGTGCAACTCCGTCAGGCGCAAGAGCTATTAGGCAGAGACTCTGCACTTCAGGCCGTTATTTACCTTAGGGAGAGTTATAATGAAGCGCCAAGCCAAGGACAAACAAGCAGTTATTGCTCAAACCCCTGCACATGTTCTGAATGGCATGTAGCCAACCATGAATGTTAAAGGACACGATCTATAGTGGCGCTCGAGGTTACCTTGGATCTAGGGTCCCCCCCTCCCTCCCCTTGGATCGCGCGACTGCGCTAGGCGGTTGCCCTTCACCTAAGCATCAATACCATTGAACTCTCTGCCCTTTGCATTTTTGATGTCATCGGTCGCGAGTCGAGCCTCCCAGTTATAATGGGTAGGAGAAGGGTATATTTGAGTCCGTGCATCGTGATTCGTCATCCCATTCCGCATGTTCACTGGATTTTATTACGCCCTTCCCTCCTGAAAATCAAGGGGTTTCTCCAGAGTTCAGCTCATGTGTTCTGAGCGCCTTACTGATCCCTCTCCCTCCCTCTGAGGGTAAATAAGGATATGACTCGACATGCACAGTCATATTACGCCTCTACGTTACAGGAATCATCATCGAACTGTTGACTAACTTGCATGCGCAAGATCGATCTTTACCCCCTTTCTAACACACATGACCTATCAATCCATTGAGCCATTTATTTCCGTGGGGTATGCAAATGGTGAATTGATTCTGACTCAGTATCACCCTGTTCTCATAAACACTCCGAGATGCGTATGGAGTCTAGCAACAATAGACTGAGATATCCTGGGGAGTCCAGGCTTGCAGTACGAGGGTTATTCACGAAAACACGTTACTCGACGCATGCAAAACTCTGAACCCACTTACTTTATTGGGGCAATCGATGATCCAGGAACTATCATTACGAGGCCACTCCCTCCCTTTGGGTTATATTTACCGTCCGAGATGATATATAGTGGTGATTTTTGAGTCAGTACAAGCCAAAGTAAGATCACACGGCCTCCGCGCATTTTTCCAAGCTGCGATCCCAACAGGCAGTCCTCTTCCAGGACTTCTCTCTCAACCCGGAAGTTACCAGCAACGCGCCTAAGCTTGTCGGAATGACGATCCAGTTGACCATATCCAAACTTTGTAAGTTGTGCTTTAGCGCGCGCTTTTCTTCTTCAGGCATTAGTTTAGGGTAGCCGTTAACTTCACAAATATGCCAGTCCCCCAATCACGTCGGCGATCCCGCGTTGCTAGGCGAGGAGGGAGTCTCACTTGGGGCGCAAGGTTTCTGGTCAGCGACGGAATACAACGCAACAAGCAAACCCCACAACTATATAAGGATGAGCGCGTCTGCCTTGCTTTCTTTTTTTTTTTTCCTTTTTTCTTTCTCAAGCCGCATGTGTGCAAGCAATCGGAACCGAGTCTTCAAGGGTTTATGCTATCGGGACGGTTAACACGCTCTCCAGCCTTTTTAGTTCACGTCTTTTGGATAAGAGGTGCATGAGAGGGCGTGCGCCTTAGTCGGATTCGACTCCCTTTCAACAAAGTCATCTTCCTCAAGGGCCCAGTTCGCAACTCCGTGTCAGCGATTACTCTCTCGCACTCCTACTATTGCAATGTCCTACATTATGATGCTTTCATGGACCTCCAGCGATCCCCGCTGGTCGCAGCTGGTCTCTTCATCTGGTGTGCTATATCGGTTCGATACCACCAGCGCTACCAATAGTGGCAGAATAACCACACTTTTCAGAGCCGCACGCTCAGGCAAGGAAGACCAGGTGGCGAAGTTAGAGTGGGGACCCGAGGGTATGAGGCTTTAGACGTTGTCATAGCTGGCGCTTATCCTACCTTCAATGCTAAGGTTCCCCCGGGCGTGCAATAATCGGACAGAGCTTGGTCTCTATCAATGATCTAGTGCGACCTGTTGGTCCTCCGTTCACGAGGTATGCACGTTCGCTTGACTGAGCCACGGTTCTGGGCTCACCGAACGTGCACACAGAGCGTTTACAGGCCCAGATGGATACCAATACTGTTGGGGGCCCAACAGCATGAGTTCGGAATACAGAGTAAATCCCCCCTTAGCTCTGGTCCTGGATCATACTGAAATATCACCCTTTTGTTCCCAATACACCTCTGCGTAGCTTGAGGACTTTAAGGGTGACGTCATTGCAGCTTATCGGCCAATATCCCCGCCTCAGAGGTCCAGCATTGGAGAGATCCACGGAGAGCTTGTTTTCTTCCCAACTGCTAGTAATGGAACAATTCTTTACCCAGTGAGTCCAATCAAACGCGTGTTGTGACACATCCAGATTAAACAGCCCTCGCCTTAGCCGCTCATGGACATGGTGTGTGTAACTGCCATGCTCAACCGCCTCCTGAACGTCCAGAACATGTAAAATATCATAACTACTCACAATATCTCTTCCTCATATCTCATCTACCACGACGTTTGGAACCGTTTGTCGGACCGTCAATCACTCGATCTCCAACGCTCGCGCGATGCCGTTGCATATCCGACAGTAGAACCAATTCATTAAGAACCGTAATATTCCGAGTGATTGGTGAGGACAATAATGCCAGTTCCTCGGGGTAGTAGTAAAACCGGAACACCTTGGGATCTCTTTCAGCAAGACATCCGGCGCTCCGGTCGTTGAAAGACTCGTATTTACTTAGAAGGTTCATTAGCAGCCTCTTCGGTGATCTTTCTCGTGTATGAGCTGAGAGTGAGATTCGGGAATTTACCAATGCGCGTTTGTATTATTCTGAGGCTGCAGTCACCCTTCGCAGGGGGCTGATACATACCTCGAGCTCCTTTTCTTTGGACAACATGCCCTTCCTTTGCTAATTATTACCATCTTTCTGTATGTCGTCCAGGAGCTGTGCGCTATCCCAGCCTTTAGCGGTCACACTCGTATTGAGCCCGGCAAATTGATTGCTATCACTTCGGCCAAAGCTCTTCAGGCCAAAAAGATCGGTCGGAAACCCTTTATCTGCGGCGCAACAAGTCAAGAACCACGAACGTCTGTTGGAGCAACATTGATGGGCTTTCATTCAAACCCCGCCTTTGGCCCTTAGAATGGAGATAAGAAGTGTGAACCCAAGGGAACATCGGCGCAAATATATCGCGACATCTCTAAGTACGTAGTGCATTAATAATACACAGAGCAATGTTAGAAAAGATAATTCTGTGGGAGATCAGGTAAGCGCCTTACAATCCAACCACCCGTAACGATGAACAGGACGCTTACACAGTAAGTAAGGTGGTTGATTTCACTTGCCCTCCCAAGAGGTTCAGGTTGCGAGAAGAAGCCGGACTGGGTTAACCGATCGGCCGAGTCGGGCTTCCTTGACGGGCCAGCACACCTCGCCGCCATCCCATCTTGCTGGGAAAATACCACAGATGTCGACATAACCTGAGAGTCAATTCACTGCGCTTGTCTTGTTGCTGACTACGGAAGGCAAACATGTCCCAATTGACGTCCCGAAAGAGACTGCGCAGGGGGTGGCATGTATCACTAGTCAAGGATACGACACCGCCTTGCACACCGCCGTTGCCATCGCCCACGGGCTACCAACGTTGGCCGGTATTACTAACGTTCTTGGACTGCGACTTGCTTCCTCTTGTCGGAGTCTGCACAGTAGTTGTTGCTCGCAGCGATAGCGCGCTCATGCGGATTTCGCCTTTCATAAGGAGCTCCCATCGTCCAGACTTGTCTAAATACACAACATTATCTCATCACATGCACCCTTCTCTCGTTCATTACTTTTCTTTGCTCTTAGTTGGCAACTCCTTGCTTGCTAAAGCATCGCCTATCGCGCCACCCACCAATGCGGGGACAGAGTTGATCTGGGGACTCTGTCCGATCTACAACGACACTGTTCTGGCGAACGATCCATTCCCCGTCGTCTGCGCAAACTTCAGCGTTCCAGTCGACTGGAGAGATCCAAGCAGCAACAACATAACCCTAATCGTCGGCAAGATTGCAGCTACGACCAATTCGTCGTTGGGTGCCGTGTACATTAATCCTGTGAGTGGTCAAGGATTTGCGCCCTACAAATTAAGCTAATATATGGCGTGTCAGGGAGGGCCTGGTCAATCAGGAGTGGATCTTCTGCAGTCTCAGTTAATTATGGACATCTACAACTCGACCGGCGGTGCATTCGACTTGATTTGTGAGTTCATATTCGTTTCTTTGCGCCAGCATTTCCGCCATCTGACGGATCCCTCTTGCACCCAATCTGTCTTCTCACAGCTTGGGATCCTCGTGGTATTGCATTCTCTTCAGCGTTCATCGATTGTTTTGACCCCGCTGGAGAATCCTTCACGTTTGATTCCTGGGCGGCCAACCTTACAACACTTGGCGGACTTCAAGCTCCAGCATCCGGTCCTAGTAAGAAGGATATCAATACGTTTTTGGGAAACGTAGAGCCTTGGAGGAAGGTCGTCAATACTTTCACGGACAAATGCAATCAGCAGAATGCAGCCCACCTCACCCAAGTCGGTACAGTGGCCACTGTTCAAGATATGGTCGCTATTGCAGATGCTATCACCGGCCCTGGGAATCTGATCAACTATTACGGTTACTCGTGAGTCTTCGTATCCTGTTACGCAGTATATAATACTCACCACTTTGTAAAGGTACGGCACGATCCTTGGAGCCTACTTCATTAACTGTGAGTAAAGATGTATCATATATGGCTTTGAAAGAATTGCTGAAGTGGATGGCCTACTTGCCAGTATTTCCTGAACGTGTCGGTCGGGTGGTTGTCGATGGGGTTGTGAATGTCACTATGTCGAGCTCGTTAAAGGCGTATGAGGTGAGTTTCTCTTGAAAACTCTGTTCTACGATGACTATAACCTCATAATCACCCTCCCCAAACAGTTCTTCGCCAGTAAGTCTAATGTAAAGCGAAACATTATATCCTTGGAGACTTAACCTATTATACAGGCAGCATATCCGACGGAGACAAGGCATTGCAAGGGTTCTTGACTCAGTGTGCCGAGGCGGGTCCATCTGGATGTGCCCTTGCATCTTCAAACTCGACACAGGCTAGCCTCAATGCTTGGGTGGACCAACTGATCAACGTAAGAATTTCCTGTCCCCTTTTGCTGTCGTATCACAGTATAAGTATTAATGCGGATTCTCCCTTAGGATGCGTACAACTTTGCGCCCCTTGGTAGTGGCATTACTTCTTGGGATGTCCGAAGTTCGTATTCTCTTATCGGGTTGAAAGCATGCTTATTGCATTAGCTGACGCGTTGCCTATAGCGTTGCTGGAGTCAACTGCTCGAGCACCAAGCGAGTGGCAATCCATGGCAGGCGTGATCCTACAAGTGCGCCAGGCAATCGATACCTTGATCTCCTCCAGCAATGCGACAAGTACATCGGGAGGAAACAGCACGGTATCGGCTACCAAGAGGAGCGATGGTTCTAATTATGTGCCCCTCCGCCGCAGTTTATCCACTCTGGCCAAGAGGGGTCAGACTGCCGCTCAGAGCAATGACAACAACTGGTCTTCGTAAGTTCCAAATTTCCCCATCCAGCGCGCGAGTGGCGATTGACTCGGCGGTCTTCAGGGCCGTCACCGTACTTTGCGGTGACACCAGTGCGCCATCATACTCTGCTTCAGAAGCTTTCAGCGAGATCGTCAATATGACTCAAAGTGTGTCCTCGGTATTTGGCCCTTTCATCGCAGAGCAGGTTTGTTAGCTGAAAGCGTTGTATTTTGTATCGAGAACCTGATCACTTCTGCCTTATTGGAAACACCATAGCCCGAAGCCATTTGCGGACTCTGGCCGTATCGTGCGGTTCAACGCTATGCGGGCCCCTGGGACGCGAAGACGATCGCCAACCCGATTGTAGTCGTTGGCACCACCGCTGACCCCGTTACACCCCTTCACATGGCGAAAGAGCTGGTCAGGACGCTAAACTCGCATCAAAAGCGCAACGCGGCATTGATACAAACTGATGGATTTGGACACACGAGTGCCTCGGAGCCCTCGTTCTGTAAACAGGCGTTGCTTCGAGGATACTTCATGAACGGCACGGTGCGGGCGCCTCACTTTCTTTCTTGTCGCGTCGGCATCTTAACTAACCGAACCACAACTTCGGCGGTCTATAGCTTCCCGCAGACATATTGTGTGGCATCAATTTCCTCCCTTTCCCCAATGGGACCGCCGTTGTACCGACACAGGTCATCTCTACTCCCTTGCAGTGGACTTGAACGATCTGAGGAGCACCCTGCATTGCTCGCATATATGATATGGACATATTTTTGACTTCTTGATTTCTATACACTCTATATACCATCTTTTGCTTTTTCTTCTGCTCAACGCGAGCTCACGCTCTGGGATTTAAAGTGCATCAGGAACCGTGTTTTTTTCTTCTTCTCAGAATACCTACACCCAGAGACAACCGAGATCTGGTCGCACAGTAAGGGCCCGAACCAAATTGCGGAATCGAAATAACACCTTTTTCTAATAGGTTGTGTTTAGATGGCACCCCCGGGCCCTTCCCTTTAACCCAAATGTGTCCAATGGCACCCCCATTCAATAGCAACCCCCAAGTGTTTGGGGTCCGTATGTTGGATCTTTCATGGTGACCATGTCTTATTGATCACAGTATGGAAGTATCAAAAGCCACCTAAAGCCCTGCCTCATTCTCATCCAAGAACTTCTATTTTTGCACCGCTATCACCTTTGAGAAATGTACACACACTGAGCACATACATCGGCCTGAATATTGCACCAATACACCTACAACACTAATGAATCCAGGTTGTTGATTGCCCAGGCATTGTGCTATGTAATCCCCGGCATGATAAATATGAGTAGAATTAGATATAGGTGGTTGGAGCACATGCCACATGTGTCAACCCAATGTTAGGCGTGAATTTTCCCTTCCACCGCGCAGACAACACCATCGTGGACAAGTTTTGGAAAAGCTTAACTCTGTTACATCAGGGAAAGATGTTAAAACTACCAACTGAGCTGGTTTGCCTGCGACGTGAAAACATGAACTACTTTTTCCATATTCCGGGGTCTCTTCATATTTACAAACACAAATGGAGGGGGTGCCACCATGCCATTTGGATAAAGCCTATGTTTACTATATAATCATTTGAAGGAATATCTCTTCAGGCGGCCTGATGGTCTAGTAGTATGATTCGCCCTTAGGGTTCAATGAAATTCATTGGGCGAGGTCCCGGGTTCAATTCCCGGTTAGGCCCTCTTTTTTGCATTTCACTGCGATCATAATTACAAACGAGGAGTCATGCTTGATGCTCACCCTCTCATGATTCTCCGTTCCTAGACGTGGTTTCACAGGAAGTCGATTTTATTATCGAAGCTATCGAACTAGTAAGGGATCTCATGGAACAGTTTGCTAACACTCTCCCCATAATGGCTCCGCCTCACAACCTCACCCAACACAGGGGCCACGTCAATTACTTCGAGCTTTGAACATTTCTCCAAGTTTTTTCCTTGAGGAAGGGTATTGGTGACAATCAGTTTCTCTAAGCCACTCTTCATGATCACCTCGTGCGCGTTGCCGGAGAGGATGCCATGGGTGACAATCGCGAATACCCTCGTTGCGCCAGCTTCGAGGAGCTGTGTACCCGCTGAGCAGATCGTGCCGCACGTGTCAGCCATGTCGTCCACAAGGATGGCGACCTTGCCCTTGACGTTTCCGATGAGAATCATGCGGCTCAGCGTGTTGGCCTTTTTCCGTTCCTTGTGAAACAACGCAAAGTCGACGGAAAGGCGATCAGCCATTGATGTAGCCCTACGGATCCATAGTTATAGATATAAGTGCGTTATCAATTGGAGGATGACAGACCTCTTGGCACCACCCGCATCAGGGGACACAATGACCACTTCTGATACATCTAATTTCGTTCGTATGTAGTATATCATCGATGGTTCGGCATAGAGCTATCAGAATCATCTGAAGATAAGTAATGCTATGTGTACCTATAAGACAGCGAGACGTACGCTTAGGGTTCAAGGAGTTGTTTGTTAGGTATGAGCGGGACAGGAAAGGAGACGCGATCACTGACTTATCCACTGGACAATCGAAAAAGCCTTGTATTTGGCTCGCATGTAGATCCATTGTCTGCGTAGCAAATATGTATGATGAGCACTGATAGCTCACAAAATCTCGCGTAGCGCTGGACGTACGATGACATGGTCGCACCCGCTCTGCTGAATCATGTTCGCCACTAACTTTGCCGATATCGGGGCACGACCTTTATCTTTCCTATCCTGTCGCGAGTATGGGTACAGGGGAATGACGGCCGTGATCCTTTTTGCGCTCGCGATCTTGCAAGCATGAATCATGATGCACAGCTCCATTAACGCGGTATTGACAGAGACCGTGCCATCAGAGCTGGCACAGCCTGAGTTGACGATGTATACATCGGCTTCACGGACGGATTCATTGATCCGGACGACGGTCTCGCCGCATCCATTTTCGGTGCATTCCGAAGGGGAGACCGACAATCCGATCCTTTTCGCAGAGGGAAATGTTATTCGTCGACGAGAAGAGGATCGTGAGTGAGGAGATGGATGTGATTGGGTTTGGACGTGCTTTACCTTTTAGCGATGAGCTCCGCCAGTTCGGGGTGACTCGAACCTGCAACAAGCCAACCCAGTCATGGTTAATACCCGTCAAGATCCCGTATGAGATGGCACGCACCAGAGAAGATCTTCAAGCTTGTCGCACCCAGCATCGTCCAGGAGGAATGTTAAGGGGTTGCCTTTTTCAACGGAGGATTTTTTAAAAATCGTGGGGCTAGCAGATGATGGCCAGAATGATGGAGGTAACGAGCTTGTCGGATTATTAGCGAGTTTAGGGCAATGTTGCCATGGAGGATGTGTAAGAAAAAACCAAGAAAATGTTGAGCAGCAAAGAAAAACCTTCGGGAATCCGCGGTGTCAGCGGAAGCTGTTTCATGTGGAGCGACGAACGTGCGAGAATGACGATGGGATGTTGCTAGTAGCTACACATGCAATAGGCGGAACATCCAGCTAGAAAGGAGAACAGGAAGAGAAAAGAGAAAAGGAAGGGATATAGCAACAACAGAGGCGAAATGAGTCTTAGGCGTACAAAGCACAAGCACGGAACAATAAAGATCAAGGCACCTAAGCAGAAGACAAGATACAGAGTGAAGAAAGCAGTACTGCTATACAAGATGGATTGCAGGCGAGCGTCATTTAGGAGTTAAGGATTTGGAGGGGAAGCCTGTCCGCCAGAAAATGCAGCCTTGGCGAGTGCACGGTACTGGACATTGGCGGGGACGAGACCGGACTCGAAGACCATTGAAGGCCGTTTCGCCGCCCTCGTCGCGCTGGAAACAAGGGATGATCCGGACGCTCTGGAGTCAGCATTCAGCGGCGATGTCACGTTCTTCTCGGGCGTTTGCATCGACGTCGACCGAAGAAAGTTCAGCAGCTCTGCGCGATCCGTTTGTGATTTCTGGACTACGAATGAGCTAGGGTCGGGTGGTGGTACTGAGGACTGTAAACCCAGATAAGGCGAGGATACCTGAGCTGGAGGAAGATTAACCTGTTCGCTGAAGTTTGGGCCTCCGTTTACTGGGTACGGGTTGTTAAAGCCGACACCTGATAGGGGTCGCGGGAGGCGACTCAGGATCGGCGATACTATTCCTGGAGCCGGTCTGCCTTGGTTGGGCGGATTCCCATTGACGAACGATGCCGGTATTCTCGGTTGTACTGGGTTTAGTGCCTGTCCTGCTCCGGGACCATGCATAACTTCCATCATCCGAGATCCAACATTTGACAAATTATTCGGAGGCGGGATGGGTGCTAGCCCAGCCCCAGAACCGTGCATTGTCTCCATCATCCGGGATCCTACAGTCGACAGGTGATTCGGAGGTGGGTTCGAGGCCATCAGCTTGCGAGGCTGAGACATTGTGATATCGGAAGTGTTGTACAAAACATTGGGATGAGGCGTCGTCCCGTTCATGTTCGACACGACGGGATTGGAAGTGTCATAATTATCTGATTGGGCCGATGGTGTCGGCTGTGATGGCAAGCGGTGCGGCGTGGGGGATGCTGATGGGATGCGAATATTATGATGCGGATGCAGGAGGGGATGCGGGTGATGCAGATGCGGAGGGAGAGCCGGCCGATGAGACTGAGGGTAGGGGGGATGAGGATGTTGGAATTGTTGTGGAGGGAAGGGTTGAGCCCCAAAGTTGGCTGATTGTTGATTATTCGGATATGGTGGGTAAAAGTCGCCATTGATCGGGTAGCCCCCAGGAAGGGGTAGTGGAGGAGGACCGGTCATACCGCTTTGATAGGTAGACCTACCACCCACATCTCCACGGAGCATGTCCCGAGCTGGCGCCGCGGTGCTTATACTGGACCCTACTACAACGCCAGCCCCATTTGCGTCATTCCAGTGTGAACCCTCGTTCACAGGAGGTAACATCACTCCTCCTTGTAGACCTTGTGGAGTGGGACAAGTCGAGAGGGCGATCACTTCCGCCTCAGTGGCGACCATGTCCAACAACGCCATATGTTGGGCACTGGATGTAGGGCCGTTCGAAGCCAGTGAGGTGGATCGGGTTACGACGGACGAGTGGAGCGGAGCGGGTGGTCGTTCGCCATTCGTGTATGATGGCGCAAAAGACCCCAGCCTCGCTCTCGGGGTCATGGTGGACATGTTCTCCGGACTGCCCATCCGTAGTTGAGTTGCGGTTATGTTGGAGGCTCCTCGCGCCATCATGCTGCTTGAACTTGATAGTCCGAAGTTCATCGTTGAAGGAGCTTCTGGTAACGGATGATGTGTGAGGTCGCTGGCGACTGAGTGGCGGCCGGTAGTTTCAAACATTTCGTCCGCAGAGAACGACGAAATATCGCCCATATTCTCTGATCCAGATATGGAAGGACGATCCTCGGAGCCAGAGGTTCCTGCAGTCCCAGGTGTCGATGCGGACATCCCGGACGATGATCTCAGGGTTGCTGGATGAACAAGACTGGACGACGACGCAGAAGTCGAGGTATGAACAGATTGTCGTCGCAGGATTGTGATTGGAGCCTTGGCCGGCTCCTTGATTTTCTTCGCGACAACCGGCGACAAAGCGTCAAAAGGCGAGATGAATTCGAACATGGGCTTCGTTGTTTGGGATGGATGTGGGTCCACTGGCGACTCGGAGGCGGTTCCATTTGTGTGGGTCATCTCCATTCCCTGCGCGGAGACTCCATTCCGGAGCGTGACCGGTACAGTGGCTTTGTGTGTGACCACTACGGGAGACTCTGCAGGTGTTGGCAGCCCACTCCCACTTGCCATCCCGATGGCACCTGAGGAAATGGCCAACGACTGGAGCAGGTTGGTGAGATGGGCGCGTTCTTTATCATCCGATGGGTCTGTTGCGTTGACGGTGGGTGGTTGTTGCTCCCCCACAACAACGTGTGACGAGGATATTCTGGTTCGGGAAGACTTTCGCTTTGGAGCCTTGGTAGCCTTCCTTGCTGCAGCAGGCTGACCTGCTACATCCGGCGAAGAGTACCCATCTGTGTTGTACAGAGCACTCGCACCTGTCTTCTTGAACAGGGCGTCGATGGCTGAGGCGCCCTGTCTGCTGGTGTCCTTATGGTGGTGAGGTACTCCAACATCCTTCCCTCCGTTGGCAGGTTCATGATCATAGTCGGTATCCAACTCAGGCTCCTCATCCCCTTCAGCTCCGGTCGATTCACTGTCTCCTGCCGCCGAATCCCCAACTGCTAACTCCTCCCTCTGCACAATAGGGGTGGCCTGTTTGGTGCGGTGGCCATGCTGATGTGTAACGGAGCGAGCCGCCTGTTTTTGTATACGTTTGTAATCTCGGAGTTCGTGGGGGGCGAGATTAGGTGGAACGTAGCCGAAAGCGACTTGGAAGTGGAAAAGGCGGTTCTTTAGCTGTTTGAGGAACGGGCTGATGCCCCACGTCCTGATGGTCTTGTCGTTCTGCGAAGTTCCTTTATGACTTGGGTATCGCCCATCATCATCGTCGGCGAAGCCATACCCCGGTAGTTTATTGAGACTAAACCATTCAATTTTCTAATGATGTTATTCATAAGAATGTGATTCGGAATCGCATATATGAGGGGGCACTTGCTTACACTTATCTCCTTCCGCGTTCGGGTTAAGAAGGGGTAATCCTCTGGCACGCCTGGGACCAGGTATAAGCTGACAAGTTGATGATCCTTGCCCAGTAGAGTGATGGAGATGTCCTCTCGGATCTGGTCTCGGCAGTTATAACCCGTCTCCTCTAGCACCTCCCGGGCAGCGCACTCGTGTAAAGGTTCATTCTCGTTGATCTTGCCTCTGGGGAAGCCCCAAGGTGAGCCACTCTTGTAGCCTTTGACCAACACACACTATAGGCAGTCAGAAATCAAATTTCAGACCTACTTAGCGCCAAAGCCACATGCCCTCACGTACCTTGTCCCATGTGCTGTTCAAGAGTATCCCGCCACACACAGGAACGCTAGTCTTGTACTTGAGGAAATCGTCGAAGGCTTCCTCATGCCGGTGACTCCATCGCTGAAGCAACGGGCAAGCAGCGAATAGCTTCGCTGAGAATATTCTCAGCGCCATAGTTGGGAGGGCATGGTTCTCTGGTCGAATAAAGTCCTCATAATACCAGTGACTAGGATAGATTGAGCGCCTGGTCAGTACTGTACACATGCATTACCAAGCGACGATCCACTCACGCTTGCTCAACCTGAAAACAAACACGCTCCACAGACGCAAGCTCGTTGTCGGGTAGATTGAGTATGAATCTGGAGGATAAGTCTTCCAAGATCAAGTCCATAGTCGCATCCTTAAAGGAGAACGCCGACGTTGGGAGTGACGGAGGTTCTAATGGCGGTTTCTTACGAGTTGTCCCCCTAGGTGGATCTGGGGTCTGAGACGATGTATCCAGCGGTATAGAATGTGCTGTTGGATCCATAAGGCGGTGTTGTAATGAGAGGTTGGAGGATGTAGTGGAGAGGGTACAGGCGCGACGTCAGCTTCGACAATTGAACTTCTACCCTATCAAACATACCCAAGCGCATCCTTGCTCATTTTTTGCTCCTTACCACCACGACCTTATCCAAAATCCGCTTCAGAGCATCTGCTTGATATCATCTTCCGTTTCACCCCAACCTATACCTAATAATGGCACGAAGATCCGTAAACCCACCTCGTCAGGCCGCCCCACCTTCCTACATCCAGCCACGCGAAGATGCCAACGAGGGAACATTCCGTAGATTTATGCGGACAGAGATCTACGCACCAGAAAAGAGAGCAGGAAACCTCAGTCTGCTTATTGGCATTACTATGTTCGCGAGTGGAATCGTTGGAACGCGGTTATTCGGCGACATCTTGATTCCTGCATGAACGTTGACACCAGTGAGCTCATTCATCACTCACTAAGTTACTTCGCAAAGCTTACATTCTCTCAAAGATACCGCCCACTTTATGGATAGCACTGTGAACGCATGCTACACCTCGGCGAACTGATGCTTCCTCGGCTTCCTTATTGTACCTCGCTTGCAATATTATCTACGTCTTGTTCGTCCTTCTGACTTTAGAGGACTCCAATCCATGATCTCGTCTGCACACAGCCTTGCATATGCCGTCTACAGAATCTCTTGCGATTCATAGTTCGTCTGACGCTACGGCTTTCGCTATTACTCAGCTGCCCCCGTTCTCAATCTCGACTCTTACTTGGCACTTTAGTCCCTGTTAACAATGCAGCCAGCTGTAAGGAGCTCCAGCCACGATATTAGAACCTCGTCGTATTATTTCACACGACGATTGTCAGAGTTCATCTTGAAGCTCAACGTCCAAGATCCTGAACTATAAGATCGACAGCACAAGTAAGAACTATGAAAGACACATTTACGGATGCTAGTAGGCCATGAAATCTCGAAAAATACGAAAGCCTTTATCATTGACTCAACATTCCCTTGAGTCAGACTTCCCCCGAACAGCAGAAGGTCGCGTTTATCATCTCGGAGTTCGATATGGTGAAGTCGCCAACCGTATCGTAAGTGGACCTAGCTCTAAGGCACCTCCGATGATATTAAACGACATCGAAGAACGCTGACCACACTCCTGCATAACCATAAGTTAACAGTCGGCGATCCCAGTCGCGCCAAACGAGTCGCCCAATTCCTCGATGCTAAACCAGAACCATTCACGCTCCTAAGCGACCGAGGCTTCCTCACCATCACTGGTACGTATCAAGGAATACCTGTATCAATTATCGCTATCGGGATGGGGATTGCGAACATGGATTTCTTTGTGAGGGAGTGCCGCGAATCAGTGGTGGGAGATATGGCGATCATACGGTGTGTAACAACCGCCTAATTCCTCTGACCAGTAACAATTCATACTCAGAGGCTTGCTAAATCTGATATCCGAGTAGGCTCGGATCATGCGGCGGCCTTCTGGAGGACTTGCCCGTTGGATCATTGACAGTGCCTCGCACAGCGGTAGCTATAACTCGGAACTACGACTACGACTTCACTGCTCCAGAAGACGATAGGATGCTCAGCTCCAGCTCCGTAGAGGACCACCCGTACCGTATCAGCCGCCCTGTCGACGGTAATCGACAACTGCGAGAATCTTTGGTCGAATTTCTTGATACCACAAGGGATGCTCAAACAAAGACAGCCATCGTTCGTGGCGACGTAGTAAACGCTGCATGTGATGGGTATGCCTTTGCCTTCTGAAGCTTTCAGAGATGCCTGCATCCTGATGAGTGCACTTGCTTAGGTTCTACGGCTCTCAAGGTCGGAAGACCTCCTTCCCAGATCACAACGAACACCTTCTTGAGGCACTCATGCAGAGAGTACCAGGTGTTGCAACCCTAGAGGCAAGTTATCTCTGCTCTCGTTTTACATGCAACAAAAAATTGACCTCCTCGAACGAATTAGATGGAATCACACCACCTGTACCACCTCGCATCCATCTACCCCTCCTTGCCGACACCGGCATCTAAACGTATGTCGGCTGTATCAACCCCCGCAATTCTCGACAGGGAGGCCGGGGCGTACTTTATCCTAGGCACTCAACCCCCCGCTGCATTGTCGACTCTTCCTACAGAGCTGAGCGAGTCTCCAAGTCGCGTGACGGGAGGGATATATGCTTCGAGCGTACACATCATCTTCGCGCAGAGGACTTCCAGGGACGTTATCACACCGGAAGATGCGGAGAGCCGAGAAAGGTGGGCAGGAAAGGCGTGTCTGGAAACTTTGAAGGTATTTGGTATCAAGGTGAGTGATTGCCATTTGCCCAAAATGAGGCTACGCCCACTTATGTCATGGTGCTCATGACACTCTTCTTTGTCCTCAAGAACTCTCATCCTGACGAAAGTAGTGTCTGGGCGCTGGCGCAGGGCTGATGACACGCTATGAACCATCTATAATGCCACCTCACTTCCCCGTGCGTAATGCAAGAATTAAAGCTTTGGTTAGATAATCTTGAATAGAAATAATGGCCGATACTCTGACGCGGGCGTATGGGGATGTGGATGTGGTGATGATCAGAGAACACAAGCGATATCTTTGACGTTGGTAGGGCTCTCGTGATTTGTTCACAGATCACAACACTCGATCACGCAGCTTGTACACCGGATTATAGACGGGAGCGCTTCATATACGGAAAACCTATCTCCTATGATACAATCGATCGGCCTCGATGCTGAGCGTGCACATCCCAGATGACATAGTGGTGGCCTTCGGGAACCTCAAGACCACGCTTACACTTTGTGCTATGAACATGGCGATCAGTTTAATGGCGGAAACGAGTATATATTCTCCTCACTTTTTTGATCCACTTCGCTAAATAGTCGACCATATCAGCAGTCTCCTCTCCCACAGGCCTGATGTACTTCGATGGAAGTAAGAACCCGTACTATGTTTCACCCAGCATATTATGTCAACGTTTCGCCAATCACAGAATGACTGAGTACGTACCGTTCCGGTGTCCCGCAGCATAACCGAATATGATATCGTGATGCGCGCCTCTCCGTACATCCAGTCAACTACGTTCCCGGGTGCGCTGATGACCCCAACAAGAGCAATAGTTTTCAGTCACAGACTCAGAAGGGACTTGATTCAAAGATTTATACCTATACAGTTTGTCGCACAGCGATCCTGTTCGTACAGCAATCCCGTGTGTTTTCGACATTGCTTTAGCAGCTCCCAACGCCGCTTCAAGCAGGTTCTCTTCGTCCTTTGCGTGGTGATCACATGAATGGGAAAATGGATGCATAACTTGATATGATACGCCATAATCAGCCCAATAAATCATTTGAGAGTTATAAAAGTGTACTCACTCATCTGTCCATAACTGCGTAGATCCAGGAAACCTTTGATATTTGGTGTTCGATGGATGTAGGCTGCCACCGCTCTGGGCTCGAGCGCCTCAAATGGATGGGAGCCGGGGTACCAATGCGAACAAGGAGTGGGTTCTGTTGGCGGCATCCACGCATACCCCTAACCAAAAGAGAAAGGTATTAACGCCCACCTGCCCGTTCGTTGGATCGGAAGAGGCATGTGTTGAGTTTCGACTCACCCAATTGCGATTTAGGTCAATACCCTTGCACTCCTCGCCGTCTCCGACATCCGCTCGGTTCTTATACCAGAGACGATCGTGTTCCCATGTGTAGACGTAACCATCTGGATTCGGCAGTGGGATAATAGTAAAGTCCTGAGGATCATAGGATCGGTAAGTGGATGATGGTAGCGTGCAAGAAGGGACACACCATCTTCTTGAGAAGGTCTCGCTTCGATCGAGGGTCCGAAGCTTTGACAAGGAGTGCATGCGCGATGTAGAGTGCTGTCGAAGTTGCAATCCACTTGAAACAGGACAGATTTAGCTGCATTCAAAACGTCGTTGCGTTCTTGGATTGCATACCTCTCTTGCGTGCTGAGCCCCTTGGATAACAAGCCGTTTCTTAAGCTTCTTTCCGGTCTTGCCCTTCCCATGTTTGGAGATGCTTAGGGCCTGAACCGCCCTGCCTTCGCTCGTGCGTCCCAGTGTGATAAGCTCGACAAAATCCGAATACTCCTCAGCTAATTGATGAATAAAGTCATGGATCTCGAGCTGCGTGTGGAATACGTTGTGGAATGTGCAGCCAGACAAGGAGCTGGTATTCCATGGGCCCGCCCTGGCTGGAGTCAACGAATTACTTGGTACTTGTTCGAGAGGTCGTACCGCCGTATAATTTCGATCATCGAAGTACGAGGGTATAGACGCATGATTTGGGAAGTACACGTCTGCATTGTGTTGAGTGAGAGACCAGATATCAAGGTCGTGTGCCTACAATTGGATGACATCAGCGGTCAGCATGGGAGTTGCGGTTTCGACTGACAAATTTAGACTCACTATTGCGTTCACAAGGAGATCATCTCTGTCTGCCGCGGAGTGAAGCAAGTATCTGCGGACGTCTAATGTCGGTGTGACAGACGTTGAATGGATGTTGAGCGGCTTTTGGACGTCCGATCTGAGTATGGTGTCATGCGGGAGCCCGAGTGCAATGGTGGCAAGAACGAGAGTACTAACAAGCCGGGGGATTAGGATTAGGAGGCTGGGAGGCATTGAGGTAGAGTTGACCCAATGCAAGAGGTCAATGAGGGAGTATGTATGTGGAGACCGGCTTCCCAGCCAGGCAAGCGCCTCTCCCACGTGATTATCGTTGGAAAATGCTGGTAAGAGAAGTCTAAACGACGTGACCACCAAGAACACTGCAAGATTGGAGCTGCCGGATGTATCTCATAAGGGCAGTCGGAGAGTTAACTTGCTTGAGCACATCATATTCTTCTCGTCAGCACCGGCGCTGGCCGTTTGCCGAGGCGTCTCACGTCCCGGACCCGCCCAGGAGCCAGCAGCAATCTACCCCTTGGCACGCACGTGTGCCACTGCGGCCCACTATCCCAAGAAGCTCCAGAAGTTCGGAACCTCGAAGCACAGCCCCGTGTCTCTCAAAATCTGACATTATTGGTGGGATGCGCAGATTATGACTGGGATCACGCACAGCCTGCCGATCCTTGCAACCTTACATCCTGAATTCGAAAATCTGCCGGCCATATGAAAAGCGGTTGAAAGCATCGTTCGACAGATATTCAAGACTTGATTATGTCCTTCCCAGTTGACCTCGCACATTTGCTCGGTATTTTCATCGGCATGATGCTATACGGTATGCGCGTCGTTCCCCGATCAGTCAGCCGAGCGCTAAAGAGCTGTTCAGGAACCTATCTCGCTGTATTCGTTGCCACGATGGCCGTCTTACGTCGGACAATGGGTAAGGCTAGAGTGCTGCACTTGGCGCTTATCGCCTTATTCATTCTTTGTACTGGTTATTACTGTAAGTCCTTGAAACTCAACTCCACAAACTGCTGAAGAACTCAATAGTTCTGCTTTAGCTTTGGCGGCTTACGATATTTATCTGGCATTTATCCCGCTGCGGACGGATCCGGGAACACTGGTGTACCTGAGCAGCTACAAAGATGCAATAGCACCTTCGAAAGAGTGAGCCATGTACCAAAAAGAAGCTCACTTTGCCACAAGCTAAAATTGCCATCATCTGCAAAGCATTCTGTACATGTTCAGCGTAAGTATCAGGTCATCCACACCGTGGTCAGGACGACTTGAACTAACCGAAGCCCAAAGTTGCTCATCACCGACATGCTTTTGATATATCGTCTCTGGATGGTCTGGCGGAGTACGTTCGCCTCTCCATCTTACTTTACTGCCTCATCGATGTGGAATTGACTATCTGCCCTTCTGCTAGGTAATCGCTACGCGTTTGTCATCGCCGGTGTGCTAATATGCGCTATGCTGGTTGTTGGAACCGCTGTATCCATATACGAAGTGAAGCAAGCAATTGTGGGCGACGCGCGATACGTCGAAGTGGTCTATCATTGGACTACAGCCGGTACGGCCGTAATCCTATGTACAAACGTCTTCGTCACGTCATGTATTGCTGGGCGTTTATGGTCAGTGCTTTATAGCTTCGCGGTAGAATTGGGACCGATCATTGACTATTGGGCGTAATACATAGGTGGGTGAGCAGCAGACAGCCTGCGGGCGTAGGTTACGTGACGGCTAGCTGGTACAGGCGAACCATTTTCATCGTCATCCAAAGCGGGGCTATCTACTGTTCGTGCGTCATCATGCAACTCTTCTTGTACGCGGCAGGCATGGTAAGTTTTAGTTCCTTCCTTTCTCGTTCGAATCTGTGATTTATCTCGAACGGCCCAACTGACTTTCAATTCTCCAGAAAACAGTCGTGTATCTGTTCCTTCACATCAGCCCAGCAGTGGTGGCTTTGACTCCCACTGCCATTATTTTGTAAGCACGTTTCTTATCTGCCCAACTGGTTCATCTTTACAATGTCTTACATGCTCCTAACAGCCAGCTAAGCCTTCAACGATACAAATCAGTCATCAGACCCAATCAAGACTTCGAAGCCATGACGATTGGCTGGGCTATTGCCGCACCTCCTGGTGAATTCATGCGGCCACAGAAGGCCCGCAGCTCGAGGACTTTGCATAGTCGCTCGTCCAGCACAGAAGATCTCGTCAGCCGCAGGCCTGGTGACTATAAGACTTATGGCAGCGAGCAACTCATGGTGGAAGACACCGTGTATGGTGACGATCTGGAGACCGAGATTATGGAACCCGACAATCACGAGACATTGCGACAATTGCGGTCTCAGACCATGGATGATGCGGAGAAGAGGGGTGTGGAAACGGAGAATTTGGATACCGCCAAACAGCTTAGAGCTCATACACTTTAATGTGAGTGGTTTGAACACACCCTCGGAGACCCCTGTCTTATGCAAACACATGGACTTTGCGGTCGTCAGGTACGACGTTAAATTGAAAGACTCGGGAGAAATTAGGTTGAAGCTGCGTTTACGTTGTAACTTATATCTTTTGGGAATTGTGGGGATCAATTGTAGCACATACAATACATGGGGGGCATTCTCGGCGTTCCGAGGCCTCGATTGTCTGTGAAATGGATTTAACGAAACTCTTCCTCTGTAGACTTCTATATAGGGTGGGTGTTCAGTTTGTGTGTCGGGATGGAGGGCCTAAAGGCCCTATTAACTGCTTTATCGTGCTACCTACCCTCGGACCGAGAAGGATGCATGATCTCAGCCCATAGTTTACTCGCGATCAGTAGTTCAGTATTATCCAATAACACTTTCGGCTAACCACACATTCGCCAAAGACCCAGCGATGTCTTACATAACAGAACGCCCATGCTGTTATAATTGCCTTGAGTCATCATGGCGGGCCCAGCCGTCTGGATGCTCAATCGAAACGTATTAAGCGTGATCTAGTTTTCTTTAGGCCCACTACCCAGAGTACCTTATGGACCATGTTCAACGCCCTGGACTTGGTCCTTGACTCTGACATTTGTGTACATTTCGATGATTTTACCCGCTATTCTTAATTGTGCAATGAATCTCTTACCGTTTCAGTTGGATCTCCCGGTCAACTTCGATGTGCATGTAAATCCTCGGCATCATTATTGCAGCTGCAAGGTCATGTCTTGATGGGGCGAAGCGGTGTGGACGACGGTAAAGTGTTCACCATGTGAGAAGAAGGCCCTCACGAAGCACAGCTTGACAACAGCCTCGACGAACTCTGCCCACTAACCACTCTGAGTTCTACAAGCTAATATTCAGCACGTATATATGGAGAACTTCGTGAGCTCGTTACTGACGGTAAATATCGGTCCTCCGCATGATACTCTGCATTAACGCCCGTGATTGGTGTACGCATCGCTTGTGGTTACAGGTGGCCGCAGAATTGCATCCGGCAGTAGGACTTTTGCTCGTAATATGGCAGGAATATTGCAAAATATCAACGAATAAGGCCAAGCTAAAGGATCTACTCGAAAGATGCAGGAGGGTGGTTGGTGCCGTAGATCAACAATTAGCGAGACGCCCACCATTGGATATCAAGAAGTCAATACAGGGTCTTTTAAGGTAGTCGGCTTGATATCTCATAACTTGACGCTTACAATTGTGCAATGGTCAATGGCTGATCCCGACGCTATAGGCACCTGCGTTGTATCGAGCAATTAATGCGGAACTTAGTCGAGCTCGGCTTCATGAAGTCATTGTTGCGCAGGGATGTCATTGCCAGCCAAATTATAGAGGCACATCAGAGGTTAACGGATTGCCTATCGATCTTCCAGGTAAAGCATATCCAATGTTGATCAAACCTTCGGTCGTGAGCTCATAGTGACCCAGATAACGGCCGCCGTCGACTTGCGTGAATATCAAGAAAATCTCAACCTGGCCCGGATTGCTGATCGAGAAGCGCTCTACGTGCAATTGGCGACTTTGGAGAGTAACGACTCCGAAGTCCTCAGGCAGTTCAATATCGTCAACAACCAAATGGAGGCAATGATGGCCATTCAACACGTATGTGATAGATATCAGTTCTCTTACATTTTTGGCATGCTCTGATGCACGATTTCGTCCATATGAAGAGTCTTTTAAGAAGGATCGACCAATCACCAGAAGAACGTATCCTGCAAGCCGGTCTGACATCGTTACAAACCACGACCGGCAAGAAACTTCCCAGTAAGCTGCCGGAATGGACGATCACAGCATATGATGTTGACATTGGTGAGTCCACAAGTTTATTACTCCTGTCATGTTTTTTGTGCACGTCTGATTTGGATGTTTTAAACAGATCCAGAAGGGAAACTCGGTGAAGGTGGCTTCGGTGTAGTGAGGAAAGGGCGGTGGAATAACATAATTGTTGCTGTCAAGGAGATGGCGCCGAATACTGATCCAAGAGTGGGTTCACGGCGAATAACATCCTGCAGGAGTAAAACTAATCCCGCTCTCTCCTCGTGTGTACCACCCAGATGCTGCTTAAGGAGATCAAGGGTTAGTCTGTGCGGTGCATTAACCACCCGCCAGTCATACTTATTAGCATGTTATTTCAGTGTGGAACCGACTCCACCACCCCCATGTCCTGCCGTTTCTTGGCGCGTCAATCGCTGCGAGGTGATTAGAGGCCTTTACGTCTAAAGATATTATATTTGTACTGAGGCCCCATCTTTCAGCCCGCCTTTCATAGTATCGCAGTATATGCCAAACGGTGATGTTAGGCGGTACTTGGCAAAGAATCCCAACGCCAATCGAGTGCAATTGGTAGGTTGTCCTCGAAATAGTCGTCAAACTCGCCACTCAATCCAGAACCAATCTTCTAGGTACATGAAATTGCCTTAGGGATGCTATACATCCACAGTAAAAACATCGTACATGGTGAGTATTGGGTGTTTCTGAGTCGCGTAACAAACATCCATCCCAATTTTATTGTTCGCGTTCCATAGGGGACCTTAAGCAAGTGAATATTCTCATCGATGACGCGTTTAAAGCTCGTACGTCCAATCATTTATGCTCTTACCACCGGAGCTAATTGTTCCACATACCCCAAGGTATCTCCGACTTCGGCCTTAGCGAGATCAAGCAATACGCCACGTCTACTTTGGCAGGACAAAGCTCTCGCGGGCCTGACACGACCCTTGTGGGCGGTGCGGCGGGCACCTTGAGATATATGTCACCCGAAGCCCTCCAAGGCGTGGTTGACAAAGGCTCCGACGTGTATGCGTTTGCTATGACGGTGTACGAAGTAAGTCACGTTGCCTTGGTATCAACTTCCCATAGGCGTATGACTATGGCTAACTTACCTGGCACCAGATCTTCACGAACATCCCTCCATTCCTCCTTGTACCCGATGGAGCAATCTATCGTCACGTTGGTGAGAAACATACACGCCTGGCTCGTCCTACGGACCCAGCCACCATCAATCGAGGTTTAAATGACGCCATGTGGGACTTAATTTGGAACGCATCTCAACCTTTTGCTACGGATCGACCCGATTTTGGGGTCATCTGCAAGATGACTGAGCGCCTCGCAGATGATAGGCACCTTGCCCTGAAACAAGGCATGGTTATTAAGGAAGAAGATAGCTCGAAGGACCTATTTGACCTGCTGGACTCGGAACGCCGAACGCCTTGCTCTTTCTCAGTCACTTCTGATTGGGGAGAGCTCGAGCTCATCACTCCTGGGGCTTACTTTATGGTTGGACCCACAACGCAGATTCCAAAGCACATGAAGGTGGAGAATAGGAAGGTCTTGCTCCACACAGTCCCGGTCGGGACACCGTACCCAACTGTCTCCGTGGAGTGAGTGACTTCGTTCTTTGTTACGATCTATGACCAGATTCCCAGTCTCTGATATACTTTCAACCCTCATGGCAGCTTCGTACTCGTGAATGACGGCAGCCCGATCCAAGTGGCACTATCCCATGGTAGTGATGGCGCTGAATATCGCACCGGGACTTGCACTCTCGCGATCCTCAGTGTAAGCTGCCGTTCTTACTCTCTCGTGCATAATTAATGATTAGTTCTTCCTTTTGCCCTGTAGCAAGAATATGTTTGCGCAGGAGTGACAGACAATGGTCGAAACACGCAGCGGTTCGATTGCCCTATTAATCCTCATACGCATGGGGAAGAAGGAGGAGAGGACTCGTGGTTCTAGTACAAATCCACTGAATAATGAATAGAAAAGTTAGTCATATTACTGCTCAATGTGTGGGGATATGTGAGCTTGATTGCATGTTACTTGTGGGATGGGGTTCGTCGTGAAGTGACATTGTCATAACCTCCCAGACTTCTAATAACTAGTGGCTCCTAGGCGCCCTCAATGGACCGCGAAAAATCTAGAATGCGAAGTTTATCTAGTGCATGGTTTAAATGCCGCATGACTTTAACAGACAAATGGAGAAGAGCGTGGATGATCCACTGGGTATTGCTGTGTCTCGCGACTTCAGATTGCCGCCACTATACTCATCAGGATCTGCTAATCGATCCAATCATGCACAAAAAACGTGGTCAGGTATTGGTGTCTGCCATCGTTTTCGACTCCAGGAGCCACATGGGTTGATTCAATACACAGGACCCAGATCTCGTTGTAAACCGTCAACATCTATACAAGGCGATTGACGGGGCCGTATATAGCGTAGCAGACGACTCAGTATCCTATCCCGGGAGGCTGAGTTAAGGTACGGGGACTAAAGCGAGCCATAAGCAGAAGCAGCAACAATTTGTATGTTGTATTATAATGGGAGATAAGGCGCCTGAGAGCAGGCTGAGAGGACGAATCCACGCTCCACGGTGTTTTAGAGAAGGGGTGGTCGTGGCATCGCTGCTTGATAGTAGCCAGTAGGGTCGAGAGCTGGCGCTAGCGCCCGTTATGATTCAGAGTCGATGGTGCTGTGGAATAAGGCAATAACAAGCCTTGAGATTAAATCCGATATTGCCGTATACACGTGAGGCGCGTTGTTGACCATATGTACGTACTATCACCACCAATTCCCCCCTCCTCTCGGTCTCTCGCAACCTCAACAACGACATGGCCGATCGCTGCAGAAGTGTACAACAATGGGCTCTCAATATCACTACCAAGCTATCTAACGACCCCACTCGACCGGCCTTCAAAGAGTTTGTTCAAGTACACGGCTTTCTGTTTCTCGAAGAATTTCTAGAGGATGCTTTGCGGGGACCGAAGGATCAGTGAGCTGTTAATCACTTCTATGTACAGCGCTATTGCTAATGTCGAATCCGTTTACGTGTATCAGGACGGTCGTTGACCTCGCCAAAACCCCTGGACGAAGAAAGGATGTGCCTAAGACCACCCGCGCAGCTGCCGTGGCTATGGCGGCATCTCAGAAGAAGATTAAGGCTCTCCACTTCTCCATGGAGGTACGCTGTTCGAGTATTGCTCTCATTCTAATTTAGACTGACAAAACGCAGGACAACAAGGAAAACCAACCCCAGCCGTCTACGACTGCCATTGCGAATCAGAACTTTCAGCGAGCATCCCCCGTTAAAGGACAGAATGGGAAGGAGAAGGGAATTGACGTGGATGGCGGCCACTATTCAGGAGAGGACAGTTCGAAACGGCCATTCCAGCCCAAAGTTGCCTTCACATCTGGCGAGAGCCTGACACAGAAGATCACTATGGCGCCAATCAACCACGCTTCTAGATCCACGACTCCAGGACATACGACTGCCAAGTATCTGCCTACTGCACCACTGCCTGAATATGTCCATGAGGAATCCTCAGAGAGCCTCAAACATGTCGCCGAGGGATCTGAAGGACCAGAGGAACCGATCTCCACCAATAACGAGTTTATGTACCAAGAGTTATCGGTCATTGAAGAAGATGACGATATGGACTTGACGATGATACAACCGCCTTCACAATCATTGGAGCGTACTCTCATCCAGACGGACGTGCCTACCGTTTTCCAGTCAACAACTGCCGCACTTGATGCCCCTGTCGTGTCCCAAAACACTATTGCAGCCGCCTCTACCGCTGTTCCTTCAAGGCATGCGCTATTCATAGACCCTATTACGACTCCAGAGGCTTCAACGAGTTCTGCACGTCCAGTGCCCATCGCCACCAACACCCCATCTTCGCCACCCAAGCATGATCCCCGAGTGCAATCTGAGGCCATTGCGTCTGGTCCCATCCCAGGTTTGGCATCATCCCCATCATTTCAATCTTCTGAAACAAGCAATGCTGTTTCTGTCGTCCCAGCCACCTCAGCCCATGTCCAGCCAGTCCTTCAACTTAAATCGACAGCAGAGCAGCCGCTCCAAACCAATCCAGCCGGACCTTCAACTGCGTCTCTCACGCATGCCACCTCAGTCCCCGATCTCAATTTGGATACTCATGACGCGCCTGCTCCTCATCAGCCGCCGCAAGTGCGTAGCTCTTGGCTCAGGGAGGCGTTACTTCCTGCCGTACCAAAGCAGAGCATGGGCGCAGCGCTGATTGCCCAAGCCAAGAAGAGTATGGGTGTGCGGCCATCTGGCTTGGGGATTGGGATGGCACGTGCTTCTGGAGTTAAGCGGAAGTCAGATTCCATCGACTTTGATGATCGGCGGGAGGAAAGAAAGAGCAAGTCATTCAAGACGAGCCATTACGGTGGAGGGATGAAGACGTCGGAGGCTCTCGTTCCTGTCGTCACGGCAAAGACAACGGCAGCGACTTCGAATGAGAAGCCAGTGCCATTCAAGGAAGACGAAAGTGAGATGTCGGACTTTGAGGTCGAGGTCGGCGGCCAGGATGATGACGAGGACAAGACCACATTCTCCAAGCTTGCTGAGACAATCAGGGACGAAAACAACAAGCGTCTTGCAAGGAGCATTGTACATCAGCAAGGGGACACCGTCAAAGATGCTCCGTTGAAGAAAATAGCACATTATCCCATCGATATCGACCTCACTGGCCGTTTCAACATCCCCATTCCATCGCCTTCCGAAACCACACCCGTATCCACGCCTGTAGCAGCAGCCGTCGTTAATCCGACTGAGGCGATTTCTGATATCAACACCACTACATCTTCTCAGCCGCATATGTCTGCAGTTCCTGCGCTACCCGTCGCCCAACAGAAGCGCTCTCTACCTCACGAACGGCTAAGCATTAGCGAGCTCGTCAATTCATCTCAGTCGAACGGTCGGATGAAGCCGAAGCAAAATGCAAAGGTTCAGGAAGGCGGGGTTACAGGTGGAGCAAAGCCGTTCACGCTCCTGGTTGATAGTATCGCTTCCACTACGACGCCAGAGAATTCGCCACCAAAAGCAAATTCTTCAATCATCTCCACCTCTCACCAGATCCAGACGGCGACCACAACCACTGTCGCCATTGTCCAAGCGCAGGTTCCGGAAGGGGCCGCGGCGGACCCACCATTGTTCCTAGGGAGAGATAAGGTCGTTACTCCTGTGGTTCCAAAAGACTCGAGAGATGCCCCGTACAAGGACCTGTCACTGTTCGAGGAGATGGTGTTTGGGATCGGCGGTAAGAAAGCCCAGCATACACCAGTGTCGGGATCAGTTCAACCCCCTACAAACCCTGCAGCGCCCGTCAATGTTCCGGCCCGGGAAGCTACAAATCCATCAACGCTGTCGAGAGCACCTCTTGTACTCGTGGACAAAACCCTCACTTCTAATGTGTATCCCTTTGAAACACTTCCCCCGGCACGTGGCCCGACTCTAGCGAACGCTCAGCAAGACCCCCTTTCTAGACAGGCAACGTTCGCATCTCAGACATCTACGCAGTCGAGCTTTGCCGATTCTATATTCGCCACGTCGCAACCGATGGCAAGAACTCACGCGTATAATCCTGAGATGGATCCTTTCTCGCAGACCTCGACACAACCCACAGAGTACATGGAGTCGCAGGAAGATTCGATACCGCAATCGAAGGGCAAAGGACGGCAAGTAGTGCCACCAGCAGAAACTCCAGCGGCGAAACATCCTGTTCCTCCAACTGTTGGACTTCGTGGTCACAACATCTTCTCCAACGACGGGGACGAGAACGAGGTCGATCGGGGGGTCAATGCCGATAGAAGCGGGTCTGATACAGAAGAGGAGGTAAGTCAAGCATTTCAACAGTCCATGACGAGATTGCCTTGCTGATGTCCATATGGTGTATACCTTTACAGCCACAAGAAGCCGATATTACCACTAGTACATCAATGATCGGTACAGGTCTTTTCGGGTCTGCTGCGAACTTTGTGGCGAAGGCATTCGGAGGATCGGCGAAGAAACCGCCTCAAGTGGATCAGCTGAAGGCGCTCAACGCCGCTGTAGCGGCTAAAAAGGTAAAGGGGATCGCTTTACCGTGATCATCACAACAATTGCTAACATAACAATCTGTGCCTAGGAGCAAGAGGAGAAGGAGAGGAAGAAAGCGCGGACAATGGAGCTGATGGAACAACGTCGAATTGCGGCTGCTCAGAAGAAGGCAGAGGAAGAGAAGGCCCGACAGGCGGCATTAGAGAAGAAGAAGAAAGAAGAGTCGGAGAAGAGGAAGCGTGATCGAGATGAAATGAATGTCTCTAAAATTGGCAACAAGGGGAAACGGGTATGTCAAACACGACAAATGTCTGGATGGGAACTCACGCATTATCTGTAGCAGGAAGAAGAGCCATCGAAGAAGCGCAAAGTCACTGTCGAGATGGATAAACGGTCTGATTTGAAGAAGACCCTTTCTAAGGACAAGCTAAACGCGTCGTACCAGGCATCGACTGCAGCTGGTTCTGCCCTCAACGCCAATCGCGTCGCTCCTCCCCGTCCTCAGTCCCAGCAAGCTCAGTACGCCTCATCGTTACAGCCTGTCAAAACCATAGTGAAGAAGCCCAGCGGCTTCTTCACCTCTTCCTCTCAACCGACGCATAACTCTGCGCTGGCGCCATCAGGCCCTTCATTCAGCAAGCTTCCGCCGTCCTTCCAGCGACCGTCTGCAAGCACCAAACTCGCGGCGGCTGGGCCGTCGGGTGCTGCTCCGGCCGCCCCAGCCGCCACCGCCCAACCCACTCAGAAGACTCTTGACCGTCCAGCAGCGAAGGCCAGCACCCAAGACAAGCAACAGCCCTCGCAGACTCTTAGGCAAGATATGCAGGCCCGTGTTCAAGCTCAACTCACGACGAAGAGCAGAGACGCGGCACTGGCAAGTGAACAGATCGAGTTGCCAGAGATTAATAGCGAGTGAGTACTGAGCTGCCTTGTGGTCACGATCGTCGATCACTGACATTCCTAACCCCGCCCGTTACAGATACGAGGATTCGGATGATGAGGAACGTAACATGACTATGCTTCCTGACTGGGTTCAATCGCCGGCCCTCCGCCAGCAGCTGATTGATCAGAGCACCATCGATCCTGAGGAGTACTTTGGAGCCATACCCGAGTTGAAGATGGAAGAAATCTTCAAACAGACACGCGTGAGCAAGTTCCGTGGGAGGACTTCATCCGCCAACTGGAATGGCGCCGATAAACTGACCGTGACGGAGAGGGAAGAGTACGCGAAGAGTATGGGATATTTCAAGTAGAGAAAGAACTGAGACAGTAATCTTTGTATATGGACCTTTCGACTGTATTACCATCTTCCAGAGCCTGCCAACCTGTATACATATGCATCCTTTTCATTCATTCACCCCCATGATTATGCCATGACTAAGATTAGTCTCAAACACAAGGAAAATGAACGCCGATCTCTCAATATGGTGCTTTGCAATCGCGTCGCTCGTTGAATGGCATAGCCGACACACACAAGACCTACCCGTTCCCCTTTCAGTGCATTCAGCATTCATCGGCCGCCCATGAAGGAAGTATGTACAGTCTCTGAAACCACACTTTATATATTGCGTGCCATGTACCATCGTTCTCAGGCAAATACTAACGGAGGTGCCAAGCCAATCGTGAGTCACGTGGTCATCAGAGTTCGCTATGTTCTGTCATGGCCCAACTGTTCAGTCTACAACTTTTGGTTCCGTCGTCAACGAGCAACAAAAATAAAACATTTCAACTTTTGTATCCGCAGGAGTCAGCAGACCGATGGGGTGCTTGCTTCCGGCCTGGGCTATAAATCGGGTGGTTGAGCCACAGAAAACGACTCCTCAGAATCCTCGCCCTGCTCCCTCGTCTATCGATCTCGACCCTCGTTAACGGCATGCCTGGGCTACTCCCCACGTCGGCTACTCCTCATCGGCTAAGTCGCTCGCTATATACCCTGCTTCCGGGCGGCGTTGTGGGCTCGCGGTTCATGCGGGGTCGGGCGGGTTCTGTGGCGTTAGGCAGACGGCAGACCGCTCAGTGAGGGTCACTGTTGGCGAATGATCGGCCCGAACACATGGCGGTCTCGAGGGGTAGAGCTCCCCGCGCTGGGTCATTTGCTTCCACCGATGGCGATTACGTGGGGACCATGCCTCGCGCTGGTGTACCCGTTAAAGGTTGGCTTTTGGGGGCGATGCGCGAGTGCGTGGGACGCCGCGCCTAATGGCAGATGGTCTCGCTGAACATCCATTACCATTTCCTTTGGTGAACCCGTCGAAGATCCGCCTTGGTGTCCCTATGGCCTCTTATTTTAGTCCGCGTCCACAAGTGTCACCCCCACGTCGGCCGCTCCTTATGGGCCAGTTACTCATATATCACTTCCGAGTGGCATTATGCGTTGGTGTGTCATGCGGGGGCCGAGCGGCTTATGTGTGTCCAGGCGAACGGCATGATCTGCTCAGCGAAGGTCACAGATGGTGATCACCGGTCCGAACACATGGCGGTCTCAAGGTGGTGGAACTCTCCGCGCAGGATCATCTACTCTGGCCTATTGCGAGAATGAGGGGATCATGCTTCCCGCTGATGTACCTGTCGAAGCCAGTTGTTCATCGGCCTAAAAGTGAGTTCGCTTGAGCCTCTCCGGAAGGTTATCCCCACTGAGCCTGATTCTCGCTATTTCAGTATTGCGAGCTTCGCATCGGCTTCAGCGCCTGTAACCGCTACTGACCAAGTCAACCGAAACCTATGCTGGCAGGTAAGGGTGGTTGCGGAGGAGGAGAGCGTACAAGGCAGTGGCGCCTTGGGGTACGCATTCCTCAACAATCGTTCCACTTCTTCGTTCAATATTCTTCTTCTCGTTCGTCTTCTTGGACTTCCACACGCATACTTGCCCTTGTTTTTATGCACAAGTATGTTTCTTTCCTACCGCCCAGCATCGGTCAGATCAACCCGGAGCACTATTCCCCTCAGAGAATGAATTTCGCTTACGGTAATCTAACCTCTCGGTCTACAACGCATCGTACAATGTTCAGAGTAGGATAGAAGCCACACTCATACAATTCATACAGCATATCATTGCTACTACTATGTCTACTCCTTATATTCATGCCCCATAATGAACAAAATTGATCCATCTCTCAAATGGTACCCTTTCCCGCCTCAGCACTTTTATAGCTTCATAAAGTGCCACTGCTGAATCTCTGATGTCTGCCTTTTCCATTCCATTTCTGAGCAGGTGCTTATAGAAGGCTTTGGCAATGATTGGCCCATCTTCATCTGCACTTGCCCACATTGTCCCCACAACACTTTTGAACCCAGAGAATTGCATCCCAGCTGCCATGTGAATGGCCTCATCAGGGGTGCGCTTATCACCCTCAGCAGAGTGACAAGCAGACAGCACAGCCAGTTCTGCCTTGGGCCATCCATGTTTGATGATGTCAAGTAGAGTGAGTGGCTCATTCTCCTTGTAGAGTGAGAAGTATGACTTGAAGGGCTCAAGTTGATTTTGATGCCCATGGCAAGCAAAATGAACCCAGTTTGCATCCTGCAGAACATTCAACACAGCTTCCCTGGTACATGCCTCTCCATCCAGAGTTTTGGCCTGTGGGAACATCATCTGAATAGCCTCTTTCTCCTTCACAACACCTGGCAGTGATGCTTGCCCCACAGCAATGGCTTGGGATACCAGGAGGAGATGTGGCTTGACCATGTGGTCTGAGGCCAACCCAGTGGGCACTGTGCATGCTGCTGAGCGTAGTAGCATTGAAAGTGTAGGTGTATAGGAACAGATAAAACATTCTGGCATGTTCCTCTTCCCTTTGATGTAGGGCCCTGCAGCATGCAGTGGCAGGAAACACGCACTTGATGTTGGCATCCACCACAAACGAGAACCCCGATTCAGCTTGAGATTTTGTTCTAGCTGGATTGTGACAGGTGCAACAATGTTTCTCCAGATCTCTCTCAGGATCTCTGCCATGTCTTCTCGTTTTTCACACATAGTGGTTGCATAATGTGTAGTGATGCTGTTGATCCTTTCTGAAAGTGATATTACTGTCTCTTGGGAGAGATCAGGTAGGGGAATGACAAGAGGTGGTTTGGTGGCCTGTATGATGATGGCATCTGAGCGGTACTGGCTGATATTGAGAATAATAACTGGGCCAGATGAGGCAGCAACCTGTAGCTCTTGGTATGTCTTGCCCTTAAGAAAGGAAGAGAACCCGGGCACTTGGCGGATATGTTCAATGAGCTGGACCCATTCAGCAGCCATCTGTTGATACCTATCCAGTGTGAAGGATGTGAGTGAGAAGTAGGCACAGCATAGTGATAGGCTATTATCCTCACCTGGCCACCACATCTTCATTGTCAGTCTCTAAAGAGATCCAGCCATCACCTGATGTGGTTGACTCAAGTCTCACACTCAGAACTCTGAACTGGTTGGCCAGCTTTGGATTGGCCGCTTCAAGATCCATTATTGATGTACGATACTTCCCAAGCTGGGAATAGAGAATTGATCGCCCTTGCTCCAAGAGCTCAATGGCCATCTCAGGCAATGAGCTTTGGAGTGCATAAGATGCAGCTTCTGATGCAAGGTCTGCAGTTTGACCTGGCTTCAGGTTGTCTGTGAGGCGGGAATATTGGGCACCAATGCTGCGTGCGAAGGTAATGTGGCGATCAAGGAGTGAGATGCATGCAGCATATGCCTGCATGAGCGACACATCATCAAGCTTCCTGCCTAACTGAATCCAGGACCTCGATGCCTGCAAGCGATGAGTAACCGATGATGATTCGTCGGTAGCACACTGCTGAAGCAAATGTAGGGATGCTACGAGGTCATCTTTGTCCTCAGTTTGTTCGAACCGTGTCTGAAGACCGCCAGCAAGATTGCTGAGTGCTACGCCTCTGTACGGATGTCCGTCGGGCCAGATATTGAGTGCCGCATGCCTGTATCTGATGCTCTGATCAAGGTCACCCCTGTCCTTGGTTTGCTCGAATCGCATCTGAAGACCGTTAGCGAGATTGTTGAGTGCCACGCCTCTGCGCGGATGTCCCTCGGGCCAGAGATCGAGTACCTCTAGCATGTATCTGATGCTCCGATCAAGGTCACCTCTGTCCCCGATTTTCTCGAATCGCGTTTGAAGACTGCTAGCGAGGTTGTTGAGTGACGAGCCTCGGTCCGGATGTCGCTCGGGTCGGAGGTTGAGCGCCTCTTGCTTGTATCCGATGCTCTGATCAAGGTCAGCTCTGTCACCGGTTTGCTCGAATCGCGTCCAAAGACCGTTACCGAGATTGTTGAGCGACAAGCCTCTGTCTGGGTGCCCCTCGGGTCGGAGATTGAGCGCCTCTTGGCTGCACTTGATGCTCTGATCAAGGTCAGCTCGGTCTCTGGTTTGTTCAAATCGCGTCTGAAGACCGCGGGCGAGATTGCTGAGTGCCACGCCTCTGTGCGGATGACCCTCAGGACAGAGGTTAAGCGCCTCTTGCTTGTATCCGATGCTCTGATCAAGGTCGGCTCTGTCCCCGGTTTGCTCGAATCGCGTCTGAAGACCGCCGGCGAGATTGCCGAGTGCCATGCCTCTACGCGGATGTCCCTGGGGACAGAGATTGAGCGCCTTTTGCCTATATCTGATGCTCTGATCAAGATCAACTCTGTCTCCGGTTTGCTCGAACCGCGTCCAAAGACCGCTGCCGAGATTGTTGAGTGTCAAGCCTCTGTCTGGGTGCCCCTCGGGTCGGAGATTGAGCGCCTCTTGGCTGCACTTGATGCTCTGATCAATGTCACCTCTGTCCCCGGTTTGTTCAAATCGTGTCTGAAGACCGCTAGCAAGATTGCTGAGTGCCACGCCTCTGTGCGGATGTCCCTCGGGCCAGAGATCGAGTGCCTCTTGCCTGTGTCCGATACTTTGATCAAGGTCACCTCTGTCCCCAGTTTGCTCGAATCGCGTCTGAAGACTGTTGGCGAGATTGTTGAGTGACGAGCCTCGGTCCGGGTGTCCCTTGGGGCGAAGATTAACCGCCTCTCGCTTGTATTCGATGCTCTGATCAAGGTCAGCTCTGTCTCCGGTTTGCTTGAATCGCATCCAAAGATCGTTGCCGAGATTATTGAGTGACGAACCTCGGTCCGGGTGTCCCTCGGGTCGGAGATTGAGCGCCTCTTGGTTGTACTTGATGCTCAGATCAAGGTCAGCTTTGTCCCCCGTTTGCTCAAATCGCGTCTCAAGGCCGCTGGCGAGGTTGCTGAGTCCCAAACCCCTGCTCGGATGTCCCTCGGGCCAAAGATTGAGCGCCTCTTGCCTGTATCTGATGCTCTGATCAAGGTCATCTCTGTCCCCGGTTTTCTCGAACCGCGTCCAAAGATCGTTGCCGAGTTCGATGCCCTGATCATGGTCGACTCTGTCCCCAGTTTGCTCGAATCGCGTCTGAAGACTATCGGCGAGATTGTTGAGTGACAAGCCTCTATCCGGGTGTCCCTCAGGTCGGAGATTGAGCGCCTCTTTGTTGTACTTGATGCTCTGATCAAGGTCACTTCTGTCGCCGGTTTGCTCGAATCGCGTCTGAAGACCGCCGGCGAGATTTCCAAGTGCCACGTCTCTGCGCGGATCTCCCTCGGGACAGAGATTGAGCGCCTCTTGCCTATATCTGATGCTCTGATCAAGGTCACGTCTATCCCCGGTTTGCTCGAATCGCGTCCAAAGACCGTTGCCGAGATTGTTGAGTGACGAGCCCCTGCCCGGGTGTCCCCCGGGTCGTAGATTGAGCGCCTCTTGGTTGTACCTGATGCTCAGATCAAGGTCATCTCTGTTCCCGGTTTGCTTGAATCGTGTCTGAAGACCGCTAGCGAGATTGTTGAGTGCCACGCCTCTGTGCGAATGTCCGTCAGGCCAGAGGTCGAGTGCCCCTTGCCTGTATTCGATGCTCTGATCAAGGTCACCTCTGTCCCCGGTTTGCTCGAATCGCGTTTGAAGACTGTTGGCGAGATTGTTGAGTGATGAGCCTCGGTCCGGGTGTCCCTCGGGCCGAAGATTGAGCGCCTCTTGCTTGTATCTGATGCTCTGATCAAGGTCGGCTTTGTCCCCGGTTTGCTCAAATCGCGTCTGAAGACTCCTGGCGAGATTGTTGAGTGTTAAGCCTCTGTCCGGATGTCCCCTGGGTCGGAGATTGAGCGCCTCTTGGTTGAACTTGATGCTTTGATCGAGGACGTCTCTGTCCGTGGTTTGACTCCAAAGATGGAGCACGAGGTTGAACAGCGACGTGGCCCTAAACGGATCAATGCAAGAGCTTAATCAATTATTACTTTGACTAGCGGCTGCTGCGAGCCAACCTGGGTTCGGGGTCGGTTTTGGCAGATGCCAGATCCATGGTTGAGATAGGCACCTCGGTGGGACGAAGAGGGGGTGGATGTGCGCGTTGGTTAAACGATGATAGGCGAATGAAGCACGATGATAGGTGAATGAAGCACTATGGAAGGGAAGTATTAGTGCTAGGTGCCGGATGTGACAACGATCAGTCGAAAGTTGTGCGTCGAGTGGTTTGAAAGGAGGATGCCTTACCCCTTGGCCCGAAGTTCCGCGGCCGCGTTGCACCGCTTTCCTCTTATCAATCAGTACCAAATCGGGGGATAATAACTTCAGGTAAGGATCCCCGCATCCAGGAGGAGAGGACCGAGTACTCGGGACACGACCCATCACCAACCTAGGCCGCGCCTGAACTCCTGAGATCTGTATGGTGTGATAGATGGCGTTGGCGTTCACGAGCAAAGATTTCGACCCGCGCGACATAGCTGGATTGGCGATCTGCAAATTTGCCATGCAGTGACTCCAGTGACTCTTGTCTCAGGAGTTCCGAATAGACGACACCAGTGGGAGCGCTTCCCAGTTTATGGTCGCAGCATGTGGCGGTCACTGATCCGTATTGCAAAAGGCCTTCAGCTCGTTCCCTCAACCACCTCCTTTTTCCCGGACGTGCACGTGAGTGGTTTGGTCAACTTCCCATTGTCACACATCCTGACCCAAATATTGTAACGTACACAATTGCGTTACGAGAAAATACCACCACCGCCAGACCAATCACCCTTTAACGCTAGTGTGTAGCATTGATTTATGGAGAGCTTTATAAGCTCTTTACTTACAGTGAGTACCTCTCGTCCGACCCTTTGCGTGACAGTACCAATGCCTCCGCTCGGTGTTTGCACTGGACACGATGAGGTGGCGTCAGAGTTGCAACCCGCAATCAGCGTCCTAAAGGCAATATGGGCGGAATACTGCAAAGTTGGAACGAATAAGGCCAAGCTCGGAGATCTACTCGACAGGTGCAAGAGGGTAATTGGTGCCATCGATCAACAACTGGGTAGGCGACCACCGTTGGATATCAGGAAGTCTATCCAGGAGCTTCTAAGGTACTGTACACGCACACTCAACCTTTGAAAGGCAACCTCTGTTGACTTTCTGTAACACTTGAGGCATCTACAATGGATTGAACAATTGATGCGGAACTTGGTCGAGCTCGGCTTCATGAAGGCATTATTGCGCAGGGATGTCATCGCGGGTCAGATTATGGAGGCCCATCAAAAGTTGACCGATTGTCTCGCAATCTTCCAGGTAAAGCGTTTTCTGTACCAGTCGCTCTTAACATGAGCTTACGCGAGGTCTAGATAACTGCAGCCGACGACTTGCGCGAATACCGAGAAAATCTTAATCGTGCGCGGATTGCTGATCAAGAAGCTCTCTGTACACAATTGACGATACTTGAGAGCAACGACTCGGAGGTCCTCAGGAGGTCCGACATCGTGAATAACCAACTGGAGGCGATGATGGCCATTCAGAGCGTACGTGGTAGATACCAGTTCACTTCGGATAAGGCCCAACGCACGATCTCGCATATATGAAGAGTCTATTAATAAAGGTCGACCAATCCCTGGAGGAACGTATCCTGCAGGCTGGTTTGATTTCTTTGCAAAGGACGACCGGCAAGAAACTTCCCAGCAAGCTGCCCGAATGGACTATCACAACGTATGATGTCGACATTGGTGAGAATGCTTACGAGGTCCTTCTATACATCTCATTAAAACCTTTATATAGATCCCGAGGGGAAGCTTGGTGAAGGGGGCTTTGGCGTGGTGAGGAAGGGACGATGGAATTACATAAGTGTCGCTGTCAAGAAGATGGCATCGGATACCAACTCAAGAGTAAGCCCAAAGCGGACAGAGCTTTTCGGAATCAAACTCATCCTATTCTATCGCACGGGTCACCCAGATGCTACTCGAGGAGGTTAATGGTCGGTGGGCGTGGTGTATTCACGAATGCGTCCTTGATTCCAATTTCCATGTTATTTAGTGTGGAGCCGACTACAACACCCCCATGTCCTACCTTTTCTTGGCGCATCAATTGCTGCGAGGTGAAGTGGACAAGCTTCTGCACCGAAACATTCTGCGTGGACTGATGTTTCAAATTGTCAGTCCACCTTTCATAGTCTCGCAGTACATGCCAAACGGCGATATTAGGCAGTACTTGGCGAAGAATCCAAACGCCAATCGAGTACAATTAGGGCGTAAGATATATCGATTGCATAAACTGGCGGCCTGAATCCAGAGTCGTATTCTAGGTTCATGAGATCGCGCTTGGGATGCTATACATCTATAGCAAAAACATTGTGCATGGTCAATATTGGCGTTTGTTGAGTCACGAAGTTAGGGTCCTGATTTTTATATTTCTAGGGGACCTTAAGCAATTGAACATTCTCATCGATGACGCGTTCAAAGCTCGTACGTTCAAGTCGCATCTGAAGCGCACAACCACGGAGGTTAACTCCACATGCTCACAGGTATCACTGGTTTCGGCTTCAGTGAGATCAAGCAATACGCCACATCCACTTTGACACTTCAAAGCTCTCGTGGGCCTGATACGGGTGGCGTAGGTACTTTGAGATACATGTCACCCGAAGCCCTTCAAGGCGTGATCGACAAAGGCTCCGATGTATACGCATTTGCGATGACGGTCTACGAAGTAAGCGTGTATGGATATTTGCATTAAGCTTAGGGCTAAGGCTGACTTCCGGCACCACTAGATCTTTACGAATACACCTCCGTTCCTGTTAGTACCTGATGGCGCGATCTGTCACCATGTTGGCGAGAAGCACACCCGTCTAACCCGACCAACCGATCCGACCACAATTAATCGAGGGCTACACGACGGGATATGGGCGTTGATATGGGACGCCTCCCAACCTCTCGCAGCAAATCGGCCCGATTTTAGCAATATCTGCCAGACGACAGAGCGTCTCGCAGAAGATAAGCGCCCCATCCTGAACCAGGGCATGGCTATTAGAGAGGAAGTAGTTTCGGAGGATATAGCTGACCTGTTGGGCCCACAACATCGAGCGCTTTGCTCGTTCTCGATCACTTCTGATTGGGGACAGCTCGAGCTCGTCACGCTAGGAGCATACTTCGTGATTGGATCTCAAATGCCGGTTCCACAAGATATGAAGGTGGAGGATAGGAAGATACGCTATAGGGTGGTTGCGACTGCCCCGCCATATCCAACTGTCACCATCGAGTGAGTAATTCCGGCCTTCGCCACGTTTGATAGGATACCCATTTTCGCTTGGTGTACCATGATCCCTTACAGCGAGCTTGTACTCGTATATGATGGTGGCCCCGTGCAAGTTTCTCTATCTCATGGTGATCATGGGAAAACAAGAACCGATGGGACCTGCATTTTCACGGTCTCTGATGTAGGCTCTCCTTCCCACTCTTTTTACATCATTCATACTAAACGCCCCCTTTTGCCCGTAGCATGAGTATATTAACGCAGGACTGGCGGGTCATGGTGCGAACATGCGGCATTTTACCTGTCACATGAATCCTCAAGGTCAAACGGAATAGGGAAAGGAAAACTCATAGTTCTCCTAAATACACTGGATGATGAATAAAGCGATTGGATGTAGCACCGCTCGATGGCCATTGTTCTGTTTTCAAACTAATAGCCAAGACCGTCAGGTGTTACAGCTGTTTGCATAAATATAAGCAAGCCATGTTTTCTGTAGAACTTCCCCCAAGTAACTATTTTCATCATAATTCATTCATTTCTTGTTGGATCATGGAGTTTAGTACCTCTTTCGTCTCACTAGTCTTTGATGCACAACTGAGAAATAAAGGAACTTTAATTACATATGAAATGAGAGAATTCAACCATTCCCTCCCTCACCCTTGTTGTAATTCAGTATCCAATTATGATACAGCAATATGCTAGCTATATAACAACAATTTTATGCTATTTCATCAATCCTCCAAAGCTACAAGCTTTCCAGGACTGCAATTGTAATTATAATATAGATTATCAACAATGTGTTGTTGAGCATGGTACTAAAACAGCAGTAAACCCGTGCCTTCCCTTCTGCATATTGTGGCATGTTCTCATTTCGGTTTGGGGCGTCACCCTTACGACTTGAAGCTGCTATCAGAGCACCTGTATCATTTGCTGAGGTTTTATACCAAATATTACGATCGGAAGCGTGCTCAAGAACAATTCACCAATTTCTCACAATGACGGCCAGATGTAACATGTAAATTAAGTAATGTGAATTTAGGAGTCCTCCACTGCAAATAATATTACAATATGATGGGAAATGAGTGAATTATGAGCATTTTAATCACCTGGGGGAATTTCTACGTTCGTTGGACAGAGAAACATGTTTGCCTATATTTATGCAAACCGCTGTAATACATGAAACAGATACTAGGAATGGTACATTCATCTATTCGATGGCCTTGACGTGTAGGTCTGGTAACACCTTCCGAACTTTGTTCCCTGTTCAGATTTCAAATGCTTCTTCTCTCCCCTCTCTCTCCTCTCGGGCTTATTCCACTGTTGCTGATCATGTACATTTGCTGTATAGCATTCCCGCTAACGCTCCGAATTTAGCTCCAAAAGCCCAGCCGTTATAGCTGAGGAAACCCCTTCTACAATCCCACGGCATAGTATAAGAAAGCGAGCAGTCACCGAGAAGCCCTGCACCGAACCAGTATTACGTAATCTTAGCCCTTGCGAAACTGGTATAACAACGGCCTTCCCACTGAAGTCCACTCCATTAAAACGCTACGACAGTCTACTACGACGTGGCACATATCTATGGAGATATTTATCAACTCATTACTGACGGTACGTCCTCGACTCCCAATTGCGTACAAGCTTGAGCTGAAGCTCGTATTCGGTGGACGCACCGCCCGTGATCACAGGTGGCAACCGAATTGCAGCCGGCGGTCGGCATCCTACAGGTAATATGGGTGGAATACTGTAAGGCTGGGACGAACAAGGCCAAGCTTGGGGATCTACTCGACAGATGCAAGAGGGTGATTGGTGCCATCGACCAACAACTGGACAAGCAACCGCCATTGGATATTAAGAAGTCTATTCAGGGACTTGTAAGGTGATAGCATCTCAGAGTGCGATTGCGTGAATCGCCTTTTGACCTTCCCCAATGTCTTAGACATCTACGATGGATCGAACAATTGATGCGGAACCTAGTCGAGCTCGGTTTCATGAAGTCGTTATTGCGAAGGGATGTCATTGCGGGTCAGATTGTGGAGGCGCATCAAAGGTTAACCGATTGCCTCGCGATCTTTCAGGTAACAACTTTTTATTTTAATTTTTTGATCACTTCTGTGAGCTTACGCAGATTGTAGATCTCGGCAGCTATTGACCTGCGTGAATATCAAGAAAATCTCAATCACGCACAGATAGCCGATAAGGAGGCCCTCTACGCTCAATTATCGATACTAGAGGACAATGACTCAGAAGTCCTCAGAAAGTTCGACGTCGTTAACAATCAATTGGAGGCGATGATGGCTATTCAGCAGGTATGTGGAAGATTCTTCGCTCTTAGCTACACCTGATGCCCATTTTCGTCAATTGAAAGAGTCTGCTAAGCAAAGTCGACAAATCCCCAGAGGAGCGCATCCTGCAATCCGGTCTCACCTCGTTGCAAACCATAACCGGCAAGAAACTTCCCAGCAGGTTGCCCGATTGGACTATCACAGCATACGATGTTGATATTGGTGAGTGTGTGGGTCTACGAGGACCGCATGCTCATTGCAAGCTTTGTATAGACGCGACGGGAAAGCTTGGTGAAGGCGGCTTTGGCGTAGTGAGGAAAGGGCGATGGAACAACATGATTGTTGCTGTCAAAGAGATGGCCCCAGATACCAACCCAAGGGTGAGCTTACAACGAATAATACTTTTGCAGGATTGAGTCTTATCCCGCCCTCTCTTCGCGCATATCACTCAGATGCTGCTTAAAGAGATCAAAGGTCAGTATTGGCGGTGTATTCACTATCTGTCATTCATACCTACCGCGATGCTATTTCAGTTTGGAACAGACTCCATCACCCCCATGTCTTGCCCTTCCTTGGCGCTTCAATTGCTGCAAGGTAATTCAGGTTTCCCTTCATACTCAAGCATTGTGCATGTATACTGAGACCCAACTTGCCAGCCCACCTTTCATAGTCTCTCAGTACATGCCGAACGGCGATGTCAGGCGATACTTGACGAAGAATCCGAACGCCAATCGAGTGCAATTAGTGCGTGAAGTTCAATCCTGCTTTCATTTCACCGGTTACGAGCTCTAAATCCAGAGCTGATATTCTAGGTGCATGAGATCGCATTGGGGATGCTATACATCCATAGTAAAAACATCGTGCATGGCGAGTATTCGATAAGTCTAAAGCATGCATCCTGACTTTCCTGATCCGGATTCTCGTCCTTCCAGGCGACCTTAAACAAGTGAACATTCTGATCGATGACGCGTTCAAAGCCCGTACGTCAAGTGATATCCCTCATTCATGTCGAAGCTAATTCTTCTACGTACCCCAAGGTATCTCCGACTTTGGGCTCAGCGAGATCAAGCAATACGCCACAACCACTTTGGCCGTTCAAAGTTCTCGTGGTCCTGATATGACCCATGTTAGTGGTGTGGGCACCTTGAGATACATGTCTCCCGAAGCCTTTCAAGGCGTGATTGACAAAGGTTCAGACGTTTATGCATTTGCAATGACGGTGTACGAAGTAGGTGTATCAATTCCCGTCTCGATTTCTCATAAGATCGCGGTTATAAATTGCCTTTCCTGGGGCTAGATCTTCACGAACACCCCTCCGTTCCTCTTGGTACCCGACGGCGCGATTTATCATCACATTGGCGAGAAGCATACGCGTCTGACTCGGCCTATCGATCCAACCACTCTTAATCGGGGGTTGAACGATGCGATGTGGTCGTTGATCTGGAACGCCTCTCAACCTCTTTCAGCGCATCGACCCGATTTTAGCGTCATTTGCAAGACGACGGAGCGCCTCGCGGATGATAGACGCGACATGCTGCATCAGGGTATGATTACTGGAGAGGAAGAGAATTCGGAGGATATAATCGACCTCTTGGGCTCCGAATATCGAACGCCCTGCTCGTTCTCGGTCATGTCTGATTGGGGAGAGGTCGATATCATCACTCCAGGAGCTTATTTTGTGATTGGGCCCACAACACGAATGCCAAAATATATGAAGGTGGAGGATAGGAGGGTACTCTTTCACAAGACCCCAACTGCACCGCCGTATCCAACCATTGCCGTCGAGTGAGTGACCTAGTTCTTTATCATGGCCTATGATGAAATCCTTATTCTTTCCCGGTGCACAATCTTTCTCTCATGATAGTTTCGTACTGGTAAATGATGGCAACCCAGTCCAAGTGTCCATGTCCCATGGTAGTGATGGCACTACGTACGGCGATGGGACCTGTATATTCACAGTACTGGGTGTAAGCTCTCCTTCTCAATACCGCATACCGGATTTATTCTGAATGACCTCCCTTTCGTCCTATAGCAAGAGTATGTGAATATGGGTGTGACAGATAACAGCAGGAACACGTTGGAGTTTGAATGTCCTGTTAATCCTCAGGATCGCGAGGAAGGAGGAGCAGAGGAGGATCTATACCTTTAGTTTTGAAATACGCCAAAGGATGGATGAGAGATATACAGGATATGGCAGTTTGTCGTCGCTGTGGGGTCGTTGTTCCAATTGAGCCACCTGTCTGTTGTAAACAGCCTCACCGTGATCTTGGCATTATTTTGTCCCACTGTCCACGTGCACAGACGTGGTGACGTGACCAGCCACAACACGCGCTAGTTCCCACACCCTAGATTACCTTCTTCCCCTGGATTTGGCTCCTTGTTCGGATGAGGCTTCTCTCCTTTCTTCTTCCCATCTTTCTTTCGGACTTGTTCGACTATGCAGGCGACATCCGTAAATGACAGCCTAACATCCGATTCTACTCCTGCCAGCACCGCTGGATTTACAGCTAACCTCGACGTGGAGGTGGATGCCGAAGAACAGCCTCTGCTTTGTAACAAAAGGAAGCGCACGCCGCTGCCCAAACGACAACTCGCTATCATATGTTTATGTCGTCTTGCCGAGCCAATAGCGTGAGTGAGACGTGGTCATAGACTCAGAGATCCGAACCGCTCATGTTAAGTACCCCGTCATCTTTGTAGGTATTCCCAAATATTCCCCTACATAAACCAAGTGAGCATGACACGGGCGATCCGTCTTGCCTCAATGGAGGTTTTCTGATTTATCCTGTCTTTAGATGGTCGAGGAACTCCATGTTACGAAGAAGTCGGCTGACATAGGTTTCTATTCCGGTCTTGTGGTCAGTCTATCTCCGTCTGGGTTGATTAGGTGATATACAGAGCTAACGTCCGTTGTATCAACGTACCCTGAAGGACGGCTTATTCGCGTGTGCACAACTGTTGACTATATTTCAATGGGGCCGTTTGTCGGGTGAGTGGTGCTCATCAGCGGATACGCTTTTGCACGTCGCGCTTGGCTGATCTCCACACTCGTAGATCGGATTGGCAGGAAGCCTGTCATCATATCCGGTATATTCTTTGGTGCCCTGGTTCAAGAACTGCTCACCTGAATTCGGCCGTCTTTCAGGACTAACTGGTGTTGCGCTGGCCTCTTCTTGCTTTGGATTATCGACCAAATTCTGGCATACGTTGGTGTTTCGGGCCATGGCTGGAGGACTAACTGGGAACGTTGCGTGAGTGATTGAATGCAAAGCGGCTTGAGAAAGCATCGCAAGGTGATACTCACGGAACGCCCTGTCTCCAGCGTCATAGAATCGGTCCTTGGGGAAATCACGGACGAGACGAACCAAGCGCAAGGTGAGCGCTGTCATCAGAGGAAACCCAAGATCATTTCTGACTGTATGTGTCTACTCCTTAGCGTTTCCACTGGCGGAAGTCACCTGGTCCATTGGCTGTGTGGTCGGCCCTCTCATCGGCGGTTATCTCTCCCATCCTGCCGAGCGTTATCCTGACATGTTCGGTCATCATGACTTCCTCAGGCAACATGTGAGTGATGTGGGAACCATTCAGGTGATGAGGCAGAATACCTGACCCTCGTTCTTATGTCATGGCAGCCTTATTTCTTGCCCTGTTTCGTCTCATCCATGATTACTCTCTGCTCCATTATTATCACAGTCATCTTTTTGGAAGAGGTGAGTCAGAAAGGAGCGGGCACAAGAGGCTTCGGTTTAATATGTCGTCCTCCTTAACCCTGCAAAACTAGACGTTACCGAGCAAAGTCGCAGCCAAACTGAAAAAACAAGCAGACCAGCGTCTCGTAGACAGCCCCGAGGGCACCGTTTATGGCGCTGTAGACCAAGGTTGCACCATAACGAGGACTCAAGAGGACAAGCCAGCCCCTTCAGCCAAGGAGCTCCTTTCCAACCAACGTATCTGTAACGTTCTCACCGTTGGCTTCTTCCTCTCTTTCTTGTGCGTCGCTTGGGAGACGGTCTTTGTGCTCTTCGCGTATACTCCCACTCGTCTTGGAGGTCTTGAACGGAGCGTGAGTACCTGATGCCCCATTCAATGCTGCCCCCATTCGGCTCTGTCGGCGGGGACTGATCATTTGTTGCACCTCACAGCCGGCAGAGATAGGTTCCTTCCTGTCTATACTGGGAGTATTGGGGATGTTCCTATCACTTATCGCATTCCCAACACTCCAGCATCGCTTTGATACTCTACCACTCTATCGCGCGTGTATGGCATGCTGGCCGATTATTTTTGTCCTATTCTCCGCCACGAGCATATTCGCGCGGTTAGCACTGCGAAAGCACGACGGTAGAAGTGGGGAAGACGCGTCCGCCTTGGCCTTCATATGGATCGGCGTTTCGATGATCTTATTGATCGGAAGGATTGCAGCGATGGGTTTTGCGTGAGTTTGGTTTTTGTGGGGCGCCGTATCCATCTGGATTTCTTTTGACATTTTACGCATTAGGACCCACATGATCATGGTAAAAGCATCAGCCCCAACCCGGGAGTCACTGGGCGCGACCTTTGGCCTCTCACAATCTATGGCGTGTGTCGCTCGCGCGGTTGGCCCGGCGTTCGTATCGTAAGCATTGATGTTCACATGGCCTGCCAAACCCGCCTCCTCACGTTTCGCACCCTCCCTTCTCCTTTCAGATCTTTGTTTGCATTGTCAATCGACAAGCAGATCTTGGGAGGACATTTCGTGTGGCTCGTCATGTTCGGTATCGCGGTATTAGGATACATGGCCACTAGGCGGCTCTAGCTGGCATAGGTCTCGAGATACATTTTCATTTCAAAAGTGGTATTCCTATATCAATCGTATTCACCTGTTACGATACTCCTCACCCGACGAAATCCAGCTGAAAGGGGTCAATGGCCTATTGGAAACCCCATCTTGTTTAGCCATCGGTGTTTCATATGTAGCTTGGACAGCTGCCACGAGTCCGGTGGCAACATCGTCTTGGCTGTCCACATTCTGCATGAAGTGCGTGAGAAGCTGGAACGTTTCGGGGTCTAGTTCTGCTAACTTAGGCAGGTTATAGAACCGAGTGGATTGTCTTCGCTTCTGCTCCTCCACCACCGCTTGCATATATGTTAGAATCCCTTTGCGGTATTCATCTGCACGCCATTCCCTGAAACCACCGTCCAACCCCTCTCGACACCAAGCCTGAAGTAAAAGCTTCCCCGCGACTAGGTGCGTGCCCTGTCCTTCCTGTAGCTCCCTGAAACACACTCTGACGACAGCGGAAGCGTCCAGCTCCGTTTGCCACCGCTCCCATCGCCATAGACAAGCCAAGATCCAGCATAGACCCGGCGTATACCGTTCGCTGCCGTCGAGGAGTGTGCGAATGGTAGGACCTAGCCCGGCGTCCCGCCATCCCTCCTCGAGGCCGCCGACCATTGGCGAGAACCAATCGTTATCATCGTTTGCGATGACTTTGAGCGCGGCATGTCTGATGGACTCGTTGTTCGACGACAGGCATTGAACGATAAACCGGAGCGTATGAGGTGATATTTTAATACATCTCGACAAGACTTCGCCTCGGCTATCAAGCTTAGTCTTCTCAAGAAGTCGCAGAAGCACCACAGCTTTCCCTTGATCACATGGTGAATCGGTGACTTGAACGTGCTCTGCCGCCTGCCAGATGGTCTCTACGTGGTGTTGATCGACTTCGGAGTCGGGGGTTGTAAGGTTGTCAAGTGCGATAAGAATGGAGTGAAAGAGGTCCCCCTTTGAATGCGACCTAGGTTCCATTGAGCCAGGGGTCTCGATCCGCTTTGACGCATGATTTGGATAGGGTAACCACCTCGCATGTGGTGTGGAGGTTTTGAGAAGGCGTGCTAATGATCGTCGAAGGTGTTTGCGGGGTTGCTTGCCTTGATAAGCCAAGCCAATGAGGTCGCTCGGTGAGAGGTATCGTTGTATGCAGGAGGCCAGAATTGCGTGTACTGTGGCCACAGAACCTAACTTGAGACTAGAGTCCTTTGACTCCGCCATTTCTGCGGCTGGTGTGAACGTAGCTAGTGCCACCGACAAGTTGGCCCATAGGTTCCCTGGAATCCTGGGTGAGCAGGGACATTAGTTCCTTTTTGGTGAATGCCTACGAGTCCCAACTCACCCCACATACGTAGCCATGGGATCACAGAAGTGAATCTTCATATCGAACATCACGATTAATAGCAACGACACCGAGCTTATCAGCGCATCATCAAGCTTTCGCTCGTCCAAAGACATGAGCAGAGCCGCTATGGCGTCAAATAGCTGGCCAATGACCCTGTCCTTGACGTGTTTTTCCACTGGGAACGGCTTCACCACCAAAGCCTTGAAGAACAGAAGCCTCGTCTCGGGATCTGCCTCCACAAGATCCATCTCGTCGACCTTAAACTCGGGCCAGTTGTATTCGAGGGCGACGTTGATGAGGAGTCGCAGATCTGGTCTAGGAATGTCCTCTTTCCGAGCCACTTGGACGTTATACCAGAACCCCTTCGTTTCCCAAAGATCTTTTTTGTGCACGGTTTGAAGGTGAAGCATGGCGCGGGAGTATATCGCGGCGTTGGCGAAGCTGGTGTCTGAGCCACCGTCACTGTTGAGCGTGGCCACGGAAATCTTGTATGCCGATCGTAGGTTTTCGATGTACGGGGAAGCTGGGATAAGGCGTAGATTTTCTGGATGATAGATGAGGGGAATATTTTTGGCGGCTTGAAGCAGGTTCCGATGGTCCGAGGTTTGATCCATCATCCACCGAAGCGATAGCACGTTCAACCGCTCCTCCTCCTCTCGCATCTTCTGCGCGTCTTTGTCGAAATAGTCTGGACCCGTCTCTCCGTGCCTCCGTGGGGCGGGGGACGTATTTCGAGACGACTTGGAAAGGCGCAGAAGTTTGGAAATGTGGTGATAGGACGTCCGAATATAGTCAACGAGGGAACTCTGGTAAGGGCAGTCCTCGTCGGCGACCGCGGCTACCACAGAAACGATGTACGCAGTGGCTCCAGTCACGATAAAGGAGAGTACGACGTAGGCGACAGGTCTGTTGATGTCCCAGAGGTAATCTACCACTGCTGCGAAGAACAGCACAAACGAGAGCATCAACAGACTGGGCAACGCCTCGAGTACCGCCTCAAAGTGACAACGTTCAACGCCCATGAACTTCTTCTGTCTGATCCGACCCAGGTAGTCCGGTGTGCCCACAGCCGAGGTTCTTTGGCAGCGAACGAGCCATTGTTTTGCCGTGACAGCGGCGGCCGCTGATAGAAGACTACAGGAAAGGCTGGCGAAGAGGAGACAGTTGCTTCGTACAGACGAGGTTCGTGAATTGGATGCTGTGGATGCTATGGCAGCTAAGGCGCTACTGGTGCTGTTACTGGTGGTCGTGATGAGAAGACGAAGGAGGGCGTTCGTCTCGTCCGATGGAATCGGACTCAAATTCACCACCGAGAGACATATGAAGGCAGTATTTACACCAGAGAATAGACCAGCCTAGGTTAATTCAAACAAACCGATCAGCTATGCATCATGAGGATACGTAGGAGACTGAGATTAGGACGAACAAAGATGAGCATCGCGTCTAGATTGTCACCAAGACGGTGGTACCGGGCCATGTCTTGCGATCCCGCTAATTTGTTATAGTCCTCCCAGAAGTTGCTCTTGTCTCCAAAGGCTTCAGGTCGATAATCGGGGTGCCTCTTTACCTCCTCGTCCACCGCAACGCTGGAAGTCTTTTCCAACGAATTCATTGGGAGTCGATTTTTGGAGTGGCGTCAGAATAGTAGCGATGAACCGGGGGACAGAAGCAACGGAGTGGGGCAATTGAATGCGTTAGTGCAGTACGCAGTGGGTCATTATACCTGAGGAAATGGAGTGGTGACCGTACACAACACACAAAGGAAACCCAACACAAAGGGTTCGACTTTCTTCTTCCCCTTGACCGTTACTGGACCCACTCGTACGTTACAGGTATGCCCTTCAGCTTCTTGTATATGATGTAGGGAATTTCAATCGGGAAACATATCTGATCAAAGGGTAAGGTGTCTGGGTACGTGGTTGGAATCCATACCCTTTGTCAGCATTTGATACTTCCCAGATCCTTTATCGCTCCAGTCGCACTTCAAGTTCGTATTCATAGACTACACCCGGTGCAGTTCATATACTGCAGGCACGAATGAAAGATCAGCCCGTCGAGACCCAGACTCAATTAGGACCACTAATTTCCTCATTAACTGACTCCCCTAATATGTCACCCCTTTGTATGAGGAATCGAGTATATCTCTAGCAGCCATAGCCTCGCCGTCAAGCTGTACTTTTGAGTGTTGACCTCGGTTGCATGTACCCGAGCACGCATACCAGAATTGCTATGCGAAAATAAAACAACTCGATTGTTAGTCAGTGGGATGGCCATTGAAAGATGCTTTGGCTGCTTCCTAGGTCACATCCCAGAATTGAAGTATTCTCAATCGTCGAGACCTATGGCACCGGTGGTGAGCGCTCCAGCTAATTGTTCTCGAATTGATTTCTTCAGCCGAGGGTGGATCAAAACATCTACTATACCGAATCGAGTAAACTAGGGCGCATGGTGCCTGAAAATCAAATACGAACGGTGACCGGATATAACAAATCTGATCTCTAGAATATAACGATATGGATATCAAATTGTGGGGTAGTACATGCAGAAGAGACTTATAGGATCAATATCAGTTGGAGAAATCAGAGCCGAATCTCGCGGGCCTGGGTGCAGCCGCGACCTCGAATCTCGCACACTAAACGCATACAATATTGCCAATGCCCTCGTCATGGGGGACCAAGCCGGCCTACAGCAAAAGCAGAAAAACCATGAGTATAACCCCAAACGAGAAGCTGATGCTCATATGAAGGCTTTACCTCGATACCTCAAAGCCCACGAGAACGCTTCTATCACTTCTCCCTCCTTCACATTCATTCTGTCCCAATGCCTCTTTGCCACCTCTGCTAGCGCCTGTCGCGTCGCCTCATGATCAGCATGCACGGGGTTGCCGTGAGGTTCTTTGAATGTGGCTCCTCCATCGGAACCTTCATCCCCCAAGCGAGTGCTGCGTCGGCGCCTCGGTCGGTTCGCGGGCGTTGGTGAGACGGAACGAGGGGCAGGTGGTGGTGGCGGTGGTGGAAGCGTCAACGGGTTTAGAAGGTGATATGGGAGTGGAGGAGCGGGGGTGTAGGATGAGCGGGATGACGAGGGCGAGGTGGATGGGACGACGAAAGGGGAGAGGGGAGGGAGGAGATCATACTTGAGGATGTAGGCTTGTAAAGATGATAGCGGCAACGTTGTGAAATCGAACTATAGAAGGCATTGGAGGAGGTATCAGACAACCTATCTGAAATCCTACGTCCTGAATCAGCAGGCGAGGCGGCAACAAGGCACTTACAGACGACTTGCCCTCCTCACTTTCATCTCCATCAGCAGCAGCACCGGACCCATCCACATTTGCGCTTCCAACACCGTTCCCATTGCCGTTGACCTTAGACTTTCCGTTGCTTGTCGTGGCCTTGCCTTCTTCCACATTCACTGTGTTCGAATTGTCTGTCCGCTTCCTCTTACTCGCTGCCGTTTCACCAACTCCGGCAGCAGCAGCCGTTCTCTTCTTAGGCACAGTAGCGGAGACCGATGGCGCGACACTACTGCCATTGGCGTTCCGGTGACCATTATCGACAGAGATAGCGGGTGAGGCGCGCGACTTGTTCTGTTGGAGACGCGCCGCACGAGGGGGCATATTGCGGCGGAAATGTCACGGCACAAGTTTAAGGTAGAAGTTGAGGGAAGGGATATTGTTTAGGTAGATATAGGCGAGATGGGTATAAGAGTGAGAGTGATGATGGGCTTGGGGTTGATAGTCCCGTTGCAGAGTGGACCCAATCGGCTCGGTCGATATTGAAATCTCAGGGGCTATCGCTGTTGGATTTCACACATCTTAAACTTATCTAGGGGAAACTGGCGAAGTAGCTGAGCACAACAAATGGTATACATGTGCAACGTGGATAGAAAGGATATACATGGTTCGAGAGGGTATACTGAGTCTGGGATAATCTTGGGCTACAGAGTTGGTGGGCGATGCAGATGCCAATAAATACGGAATGGTGACGATGATAGCTGGTATAACCAGATCAAGCAGACCCGATGCTGGCAAGAAGCAAATAGCTGGCAACGTTCAGAGCATCACCCCGAGATTTTCCGCACGCTGTGTACATGGGTGGAATGGTGTACTCCGTCCCGTCCTTGAATTCGACTGTCAATGCGCCGAGCAAGATCAGCGGTGGTAACTCGGAAGGCAGTAACAAATCCTATACTCACGAGAAATACTACAAGTCCATGTTTCATTGTTCTTGGGACCATCCGGAACGAAGACGGTACTAAAACGGACGCGTTTTCCCTGTGCGAGGTTGTTGAGTATAACGCTGTATCGCTTCCCGGCTGATAAAAGATGTATATTAGGACTCGGTGTCACTACAAGCCTATATAATATTCACTCACTTTCCATCCCAGGGGGTAAAGTGTTTGACATGATCAGAGGGCGGAAAGTGGGCTTTTGAGATGGGGGTGGATGCTATTCGGTGGATAAGAGTGCGTAAGAGACTGAACTTGTTGATTTTTAGGATAATGGGCTTAGTTTATTATATAGTAGAGGTCTCTAGAACAGGTTAAATGAGGGCATTTCAGTTGAGTCACTTGGGGGGGTCCAGACACCGAAAGAGAATAGAATTGCCACCGAATTGTGCACAAGAGAATGGATCCGCCTCCATATAGCGATGAAAATGGAGTCATTTGAGTTGTCTATATTGCCTCAAGAAGTTTCGCTGGGCGAAATAGCTCGAAAACCGCAGCTGGGGATGAAACCAGATTCACGATCTAAGTGGTTTTTTTCTCGAAACTATTGATAGGCTATTGAACGCCAGAGTGACTTCAGACGAGTCATTCCTTCAAGCCACAGCTCTCCATAGGTGCAATCCGTGATGCGTGCTGGGTGGGGGTGAACCAGTGGGGCATCATTATCTACGGTTGTTTTTCACAAATATCCAACATTTTGCGTCAAATGTATATATATTGCGACCACTACTATTTGCTACAGAACGACTTATGGTCTGGTATTTGGGATCCAATGATAAAAAGGCTCAGTTCACTTAAAATGTGGTCGAAAAGCTTCGTGGGTAGTGTTAGACCTTTAGACTTGGATGCCGAGTTTCTGAAGCACACTGTCACTAGCAGCATTGAATGCCTGACCTTTCGTGCTGCCTTGTCCCGTGCAGAGGAACGGAGCTTTGGCGCCCGGAATGGCGGTTGAAATAACTGACAGGGTATGGGTGCGGGTGTATACCAGTCAGTCGTTGTGAACATAAACAAAGTGAACCGACAACGCTACTCACCATTGACCGTCACAGTCCAGATTTCTTTATTCCGAGGGCCGTCAGAGACTTCAATTACAGCGTATTCGACCATTTTCTTCTGCATAAGGTTGTTCAGCTTAACGCTGAAACGTGTCCCTGCTAGAAGTTATGATGCAGATCTGTGAGTTTGGCTGTCGTAGGGATGGTAAGAGACATTGACATACCGATCTCTGTGGCTGGCATAGCGCGTAGTGTGTGTGGAGTTTGATGAGTAGGGTTAGGTATGAATGAGAATGATTGGGTGCGATTTGGATGGCTGACGCTTCAAAATATCCGAAGTCTTTATATATGGCTGTATATGGAAAGGCGGAAGTGACGCGAAGGTAGCCGATTTCGATAGATAGCACCAACGATGACTAGGACACGGCACAAACGAAAGGGAATAGGCTCACGTGGAACTTGTTGCTGAGGAAAGCACCGCCCGCCAAGAGTGACTAGGCCAACTTGTGAGGGGCCGGAACCGCTATAGCTCGCGAAGAAACCGCTAATGTCCTTCTTGAGGAGGTGGATTGGCCAAGCTATTCCTATAAAGGATCCAGCGGCGGGGTTCCATGGTGCCGCCTTCCTCCCGCTAATGACACACCAATGCCGTTTCTTACCATTTCTCTGGAGCGGCGAACACTCTACGCCATTGGCCTGGGTTGGAATGGAAAAGGCGGGACGAGCGGGATCTGTTGTTTGCACATGCGAAATATCATCAGTGAGTTGATAAATGGGTTCCATCGAATATGCATGACGATGCTGTGCATAGACAAGTAATAGTCATAGCAAACACAAGGGGCGATGCCTCGGATGAATTTTTAGGACGCTGCGGGACGCCAGGGTGGAAGGAACGGAGACATCGAGGGAGGGAAGGATACGGATGGTTTACTCCCAATCGTCTCACCGTGCAACTCATTTTTGAGCTACTTAAATGCCCTCAGCCAAGGCGCCGCGCGTTGTAGAGCGTTATTAGCGTCGAGGAGCTGCTTATTGTGCGCATGGACGTCCACACAGAAGGCAAGAATGCCGTATTGTCATCAGTGGATAATCTTCTATGGAACTTGGCTGTGCATACTCACATGCTATGCCTCAGGGAGAAAGAGGGAATTCTTCAACCTAAGTCAGAACGGGCGGTGATGCAAGGACTGTTGAGTCGCAAGGATTTCGTGGTGTGGAATAGAAGAGGTGGGTTAGGAGCAATGTGGATCGAGCGGCAGCATCCGCTGCCTGATATCTGAGCCGTCTAATGTCTGAAGTGACCAAGATCATTTTCGATGCCGAGCGCGTCAAATCACAGACCTAATCGCGCCAAGGTTCCGTAGGAGAGAATCACTGGGAACGATGCCCAGAGCGAGAATATCGCGGTTTCTACATTCGCTCACAGTAAAAGAAGGCCGGAAAGAGGTAAATATTGTGCGGGACTTGTGCTGGAGGCTGCTGGTGCTGTTGAGGGCCTCGTCAAACAGTTGATGTCGTAACAAGAAGCCACGTGGAAATGTAGGCAGGATTTCGATAGAGGAGGCACTGGTAGGGATATCGTGGCACGTAATGGACTGAGAAGGGAAGTGTGGGCGGTTTCTAGAACGATCGAATTATACGTCGGATATGGGTTGCGACTCCAAGAGAGTGGCAGTCTGTAAATGAATGCTGATGCCGCGCTGATCATTTCCTCTCTCACGGATTAATGTTCGTTCGCCTCTACCGGAAAGCGAAGTGCTCCTTTCGAAACCCTCAGAATATACCCATAAATGTCGTACAGAAACCAGCGCGGAGGCGATTGGTAAATGTGGAAGACCGAGACTTGACTGAAATTCGGACGAAGAACAGGAACACATAGAATTGGGGATGCCTATGAAGTAAATGCAGATGATGGAATATCGAACGCTAGATATTGGGATGGGTATGTGTGAGGAACGTTGAGCTTTATGGGTGAAATATAACGGAGAATGAATGTAACGGAAACAAATTCGATGGAGAAATGAGGATGAGCGTGCGTGAACAGTGGGTATGTATGGAGTATGCCGATAGAGTCATGGGATGATATGAAATGTGAATAAATATAAGTCGCGACGCCGATGATCTGGAGGTTTTCGGGTGATCGCTAGGCGCATTTGAAATCGGTGAGAAGGAAGTAGCTGGCGATGTTGAGAGCTTCGCCTTTCGACCATCCTTGAGCTACGTAGATGGGCGGATCGAGGTAGGTGGTGCCGGCGTAGAAATCAACTGTCGATGGGAGGCGTATCAGTACCAGAAGGTGCAATAAAAGGAACCTCATACTTACCCATAATACTGCACGTCCACGTTTCATGATGCCTGGGACCGCTTGGAACGGTCGCGATCCTGTACACGATCTTTCCCTTTTGCTGGAGGTTGTTCAGCGTGACGTTATACCTTCTTTCAGCTATAGAAGAGGCCCGGTTAGGACGCCGCATCTGCAAAGACATACAGGCCATTCACTTACGTATCATTTCAAGTAGTAGATTGTTCTGCATGGTTGGGTCTGGGCGGGAGATGGCTGCGGGGAAGAGATCCTCGAGTTGCGGGTGGATGATATGGCTGATGGCGAGAACTTGGGGGTGGAATGTTGGCGGCGACGGTGTATGATTTATATACTGAAGAGCGCACAGCAGTGGTTCAATACTTCCGGTTCACTAATATGGGAAGAAAACTCTGAGGTTCATCGCGGAGATAGATCGTCTTCATTGCCACGCGAGAACAGACGCTCCCCGCATCGGGCTATTAAAAATTAGAGTCAATTGAGTTGTCCCTATATCCGCAGTGCTGAACTCACTAAACAAGAGGGACCAAGGTCTCAGCCGGCGCGATCCCCCACAATCTCTAAGCTCTCCTCAAAGTTCTAGACGAAGTCATAGTCACGACATGACTTGAGAGAGTCATAAACTGGCCCCGTGTATGGCTCCAATGTGACGGGGAAGGTGGATGGTGATTATGCTGATGAGAGCGCAGTCTCATCGACGTTACAACCCGGTCACGGTTTATCCAGAACGATCATCTAATTCGATGGGGTAAATGGATTACCTATGGTCTAGAAAGGGGGCGGTGTCCACCGAGCAAGTTGGTGGGGGAGCTGCGGGTGTCAACGAGCAAAGGCGTTGGAACGCGTCCGTTCAAGCCCATCTCGCCGTTGAACACCTCTAAGCCAAAGGAGTAGATCCAACAACAGTAGAGCCAACGCCCACATGGGATATATTGATTGCGTCGCGCGAAGCAGAGGGCACCGACGACGTCGGGGAAGTGATGGTCAAACGCATGTCGGTGATGGGCGCGGAATCTGAGAACATGGCGCAATAGTCAGTTCATGCTTTCTCAAAGAGCGCAAGCTGTGCGTACCAGTGCATAGCTGCTCAGCCTCGACAAATCAAAGGGAATTCTTAGGGAATGCGGCACCGAGTAAGCTCGTGTGGCTTGGGCTCGAATGATTCCTAGCTCTCTTTAGAATAAGAGGCTAGGTAAAATGTATCGGATAATAATGGTATATGCGCTGCTTTCGTTGCATTCACAATCGTTGGTGGTCGTTGATGGTCGTTGTGGTCCATGGTCATTCGCAATCTTGGTCTTGTTTCTGCATTGTGGCGGGAAAACGCGCCAAAGAATTGATGGCTGTTGCTGTTTCGTGTGGATGAGTGGATCAAATGACTCAGAGGTATACATAAGATATTTCTAGAACGAATAGGGGGTATGAGGCGTAAGAAAGGGAACAGGAACAGTCTAGTCTAGACGTCAATCGTGCCAAGCCAGATCATTCCCACAACTCGGACACGGACGGCTACCATGTTACAAACTCAAACTGAATTGGGCTAAGAAGTACATGAATAGGAGCATGACAGGCCCAGAACAAGCGACATACATTGAGAAATGCCATTGGAATGCATGGATGATATGTAGGGTGCTGGGATGTGGGATGGATATGGATGATGCAAAGCGAGATGAAAAGGATAACAAATGCGACGGAGAGAAATGAATGCATGGAGAAGTCGACGATGAAGAGTTATAGAATTTTAGATGTAGCCGAGGTCCAGCAGTGCGTAGTAGCTAGCGATAGTTCGCGCTTGCTACTGGCTGTAGCCGTGTAGCCTTCAGGCCGAGGCGCTAATGCCATCTTTTGCCCGCCCACGACCCTGTATACATATTCAACTGATCCAGAGAGCACTTCAGTGGAACGTACCTCAGTAGAACCAAGCAAGGACTACGTACAAATGATTGTTGCCGTCCAATTCTCATTGTGTCGAGGACCATCGGGAGATCCACTATTCGGAAGTCTACCAACTCACGCTGCTTCAAGTTATTCAAAATTACTGCGTAGCGCGGTGCGCCTAGAGAATATAAGCAGGGAGCGACGGTTGGAACGCCATCTGTATAGGGTAGGGACCCCGAGAGTGCGACTTACTCCCCGCCGTTCCCGACATGGCGTAGAGAGTGTCTATTGGGAGATGTAAAGATAAAAGTGCTTTGGAAGTGAGAAATGATATGATGAGCAGCATTCAACAAAACTCACTTGCATTTTATAAGACGTCACTGGATACATCAAGTGCAAAATGACATCAAGCGTTGAAACAGGACGGAGATTCACAAGTAGATGATGATACATAGGACTCACGACGGAAGAGAGTCATCGACTGTGGCAGGAACAGAAAGGAAGTATCCCCAGTAGTCGAGCATATGGTACACGTCTGTTCCAGCCGAAAAAATGATAGTCCCCCGGGCAAAAACGGGAATAGGATCAGTATAGTCTGATTAACACAGGCGCAGCCAAGGCCAGCCCCGAAAATATGAGGGTGTTGAGATGATTGGGCGGGATCACAATCCGGGCAAATGCGGGCGAAAGGTCCGCGAAGAGGTCTTGGCAATGTAAGAGAACCCACAGAGTCATGAAAGATCGAGGAAATGGAAGGTACCAATCGACTCATGCATCTGAAAACACCGCAAAAAATCTGTGGTGTGCGGGGGAATCAGGCCGACTTGGAACAAGACACACCTGGTACAGAAGGAACCAGAACTAATCTCTTCGGCATAGGTGAAACATGAAGTCACTGCGGTAGCTGCACAACCGGAGCCAAACCTGAGAGAGGGAGTAATGCTGTCGAATTTCGGGGTAGTGTGAGCGCACATCTAAACATATTGTCCTCCTGGAATGATGAGCAATGTTGTATCCTAGCATTTCTAGCTTCAGACGTGTTTCACAGGTTTTTGGTTTGTGTGCGAAAGAGAGGACACTGAAGAGTGGTGTTGGTCGGGAGATGCGCAGTCTTGTCGCCAACTTGAGTACAGTCTTCCATTGGACCAACACAAGGCCACCATGCGGTGCGGAGATGGATCATAAAAATTGCATGCGTGGTTAGAGAGGCGATAACCCTTGGAGAGACGGTCGGGAACGGCGATACGCATAGCTGGCGGCGAAAGGGGAGGGGTGTAGAGGTAGATTTCAAGTCTACTCTGTCGTGCTTTTAAGAGTTAGCCGATAGTCCCATAAGAAGTAATGTAGTAACGAGGCACACGAGGCGCGATTGGCGCGGTCTCTCAGTCATTTGCAAGATCCCATTGGCCGAATAAGGTGTGTGGCGATGGCGGAATCTGAAAATAATCATATGATTAATCCAATCTCTTTAGAAAATTACTGACCTGTGCCTTACACCTCAGAAGGACAGAGGGAGTTCCTGAATTGGGCGCGGAACATACCCCGAGTCGCTTTGGCGCACAGTACGTTAACCAAATAGAATCCCAAAGCCGAAAACAGCGCCCCATTTTCCCGCAGCGGGACCATTCAATATTTGGAGGTTTAATCGATGGCTAAGGCCGCGGTGGATGGTTGGCGTCACACGAGGGCAACCTGATATAGTGCTGAGTTTGTAGCCGCAGGGATCCAGGGACGACCTTAGCACGACTGTGTCGTCTCGAGATATGTGACTCCACAAAGAGTGACAAGATTGAGGCATATATTTGCGGGACTTGCGCGAGAGGTGGTAGCTTCTGGTAGTTCCTTCCATCCATCCATCGGAAGAACACACGTGTTAGTGTACAAACCCACTCGGCAGGCACCTTATCCCTGGCGGTGTTCATACTTATAACCAACAATCAAAACCGTGTTTCACCATTGTAGACCATCCTTGATCATTTGGGGTCGCTGCGAGTGTGGGACAGAACAGAAGCAGAGAACAAGTTTACGTGCTATCATATATATCCCACGATCTTCTAATGTTCGCCACCAATATCGGAAGTTCCTTGACCGAAACTCTCGTACATTAGGAGAGAGTATTAAAGTGGTAATTGATAGTAATAAAAGGGAAAGTAACATTCACCGACGATGCATGCGAGAGAGTACCACCAAGATGGGAAATGGGAGAGATGCTGTAGATTGGACAAAGCCCATGCAATGTAATGCCATGATGAAATGTTTTGATATGGGAGCCAGCGAGTCGACTGTTTGTGGTGTATGGTCAAAGTAGTCGTTCAGATTACATCCTTCGTAGGTGTCAAGTTCGGTATCCCAGCCCAATGAGGGTGGAATAACTTGCAACATCGAACGCATCCGGCTTGGAGCCGCCAGCACCGGTAAACATCAGATATGGAGAGACGGGAGTGAGCTCGTTGCAGGCGTTTGCTACAGCAGTCACTGGAGGAATATGCTGCGGCGGTAAGCCCCACACTCTTTTTGACATTTAATCAGGACGTTACTCACCGATTACGGTACAGATCCACCTCTCTGAGTGGGGAGGTCCTTCAGGTACAAATGTGCGCTCGTAGGCGATGCGACCTGCCTGGAGCAAGTTGTTGAGAGCGACGGTATATCGGGCTAATGGAGAGAGCATTCTTAACAAGGTCAGGATTGAGCAGCGGCAAGACGAACTCACGAGCAGGCATTGTTAGTGTTATGAGGAGTGGGAAGTGGAATGCTTTGGTGATACAGATGAAGAGGATGGATAAAATGCGATGAAAGACAATGGAATGATGATGGTGATGAAAGCGAGCTGATGGACCTCTTATACGATGGGAAGACGAGCCGCAGCCCTTATAGATAGAGATAACCGCAGGCATTGGTGCGATTTCCAGATTACGAAAGCTGCGGCATCGAAAAATAATGCAGATCAAGGGACCTATGCAGGAAAATCGGAGGAGGCGGTCCCGTCATCCAACTCCTGATCTGCATTCAAGTGTTAGGGTGTCAGCTTCCGAGACGGGATAGCGCAGCGTGCGAAGAGTGGCCCATGTGCTACCGCCCCAGATAGGAGATCGTGACTGTTGTTCATGACTATGAACGATTACCATGCACTCAGGATGCGCGCTCAGCAGGGCTTCGTTATTTCGCCTCGGCTCGGTTCAATTCGAGTGTCGCACCTCTGATCCCCGTAGTAATTCAAATATTAGTTATGGGCTAGTCTTGTGTTAGCACGGGGTGATCAAGAGCCACGGTTATTCGACAAATCGGAGAGCCGTAAGCGCTACGCCACAGTATCCGGAGGACGTCCGCATCAATCCACGTAGGAGGTTGTATGCGTTCACGAGATGCAGAGACACGTGATAAATAATCTCCTTCGAGAACGAACAGTTTGGAAATGAACAAGATGCGACACAACGCCGCAACCCTTCTGTGTTCTAAGGATTTCCTCGTCAATGACAGGAGCACAGCATAAGGGGACAGTCGGGATCCTCGATATTTCAGAGATAACCCCCCAGTCCTTCAACTCAATCGACGGTCACATGGAGGGATCCTTCGAGAGGACAAGAACAAGCCCAAAGGCTTGCGAGATAGCATTTCACTCTGCGACAGTCACAAAACCTTCCAACAACCAGAAAGCGCCGTGGTCGTACCCGAGGCTGCCGAGGGTGGATACTTTGGGTTCGGCAAGGGTGGATAGTGGCAGTGGCACCAAGCCTCATCATGATCTAGATCAGACAATCGTCCGATGTGCGGGGACAATGAGTACATTATGCGGAGACTGGGTCCTGTGCTGTTAGGTGAGTTTCTATGTAATGAAGGTGGGTTGAACATTAGAGTCACACAGACTCGCACGCATCATATGACTGCGACTGACCCCATTCACCTATGCCTATGTACATGGCACCGTGCAAGAGATGCGCCTAGTCCAAAATTGATATCGCTAGTCGCGGTACACAAATCGTGACATAACCGCCGCCTGCCGCGACTTACCGGGCCAACAAAACCTGTGTTATGCCCCTCCCCCAATGCTATGCTGGCAAAACTCACGCCCCGGAGTCGCTTGCCGCATATAGCCATGGTTCTTATACTATCTCAAGCTTGCCGCAATGATCGCCGACCACGTTCTGTGATCACTCAAAATGCTGCGTGTCCCTTTTCAGCGACAAAGAGGTTTTTCTGTTTCTATCGGGCTGTGCTACCAGAAGGCTTACAGATTCACTAAGACTCACACAGTCATTACCCCTGTTCCCGTATCAGTGGTGCTTGTGCACTATCGGAGCGATGCAGCCGCTTAGAATCAATCATTAGATTCGCTCTTCTATACTTGCCTTGCGCACACGCGAATGAGAATTAAAGACATGAAGGAATAACGAACAGTATAAGCCAATACGTAACTGTTATAAACTCGAATTGAATGCCAAACTTTGATGGCTGGTGATCAGGGTCTGAGCAAATGCGATCAAGCAGAAGCATATCGACGGCCAATAATTTCAGAATTGACCATCGTCCCCACGAATCCTCATAGGCCATCATCATGCATAACACCTCGAAAGGACGCGTCGTGTCTAGGAGGCTTGCAACTAGGAGCTGTTATCATCAACGCCCGCGATTCCTCTCCACCGAAGTCGTCCCGGAGCCGTCCACACCAAGTGCGCCCCTTGCGTCTTCATCGACCCCCAAGGTACCGAGACAATGGACGCGTCCCATCGCTAACGGCGTCATTAAGGCCTACGATGAGGCCCTTGCATTGATTCGGCATGATTCGAATGTCAAGTTACGCGAGGTGCAGAGGGTGCGGAAAGACTTAGAAGCGGCGTCTGAAGCTGGACAGAAGGCGGAATTGGAAGGACGGTTGCAGAAGCTGGAGATAGAGAGTCAGATAAATTTACCGGAGGTTCGGTGGGGTATGAAGGAAGGATTAAGTATGTCACGCGACTGGGTTATTCTTCCTGTCGAACTGATAGCTGAATATATGGATTCTGCTAGTGGACTTGTCGAAACCCGTGTACCGGCACCTCCTAGAGAAGACTTGGAGAAAAGATGGACAGCTCGATAAACTTGTGGGTTGATCTATACACGCTTTCCATAGGACAGGGTCCTTATACCTCCTTTATAGATGGAGCGCATCCACCAAATGCACGTTATTCCGGATGTCATTCCTGCTATCCACCCGACAGTCGACCTACGTGTGGTACTAGACAGGAAGAACTGGAAAGCATCCGATCCAACATGGTTCGAGGCGGAGCCTGGCGATTTCCTTGAACCGAAACGGACGAGGGTACAACCACGGTTCCAAGCAACGGTTTTCCACCCGGAACCTCGGTTGTATACCTTGATGGTTATTGACCCAGGTGTGTGCATACACGGTCTACACTATCGAAGGGGAAGACGCACTGAACCAAAACCCCGTTTCTAGATGTACCGGATCTTGAGAATCGCGGCTTCCAGACGTATCTACACCTCTTACAGTACGTCTTATCTTTGGTGTGATTGGATATCTCCCCCTTTTCTGACTGCTCCCGCTAGGCCCAACATTTCATTAGATGCCGTTTCATCACACAAGGCCAACATCCCTCTCGAGAATCCACTCGTGTCCTGGCTACCTCCCCACCCTCAGAATGGCACCCCATATCACCGCTACGTCACTCTCCTCCTCCCGCAATCATCTTCGGAGCCAATCCAAATCGAATCGCGGGTCTACTCAGAACGCCTCGGCTTCAACGTTCGCGATGTGGTCGAGAAGTATGGCCTTGGGAAGCACCACGATGAAGACGCTGGTGCGAAGATGGTTATGGTTCCGCAAACATATGCTGATAGGATTGGCACCGGTCTACGTGGCGGGATACATATGTGGAGGGCGGTGTGGGACCAGGACGTCAGCAAGATATATCAGAAGGTCCTCCGTGAGTTCACTCCCCGCTGCTTTACTGCTGAAGTTGAGCTCAACCCATATGCTCCCATTGCGCAGAAATCCCCGAACCGAAGTATGGCTCTCCGCCGAAACCGGATCGGTATGGTGGAAGGCGGGATAGCAAGTACTATTAGGTCGCTCGTATTATGGTCAATCAAGAGTGGCTCTCTCGTCCGTTCATGCCCCACACCTCGGTCACGTCTCTCCTGTAAAGGGTTCTGGATAATATCTGTTTCTCGTCGCTAGGGCCAGATCATCTCAACCACTGGACCGCCTTGCTTTCACGTTGGGAGGCAAAGGTTAAGGATCTTGCATACCAGCTGTACACGACATCACTTGTGCTCAATGCCACACGCCGCCTATACATGGCCTTGGAACTGGCGAGGTTCTGACATCCTTTTTCAGTTGCGTACGTGCGCGGCAACCTGTCGCCTCAACGACCTTGTTAGGCTATCAGAAATAGTTTCTCCGAAGCTGTTGATCGGGCTCAATCCCATTCGTATCTCCTGACGCTCCACATCTTGTGCTTGCACCATGATTTACCATATAAATCAGGACAAGGCGTAAAGGATTATTTACAGGTGGAACGAATGATAGCAGCGTATAAGTTATGGGGTTGATATTGGAGAGAGCGACGACGAAAACGAAAGTCTAGGCTAGTGGATAGCAGAGAGGGCAGATTTAGGAGCGAAAATAAGAGTCAGAACAGATCTCGGGGAGCGAGGGGTGCTATTTAGCCTCTAGGGCGAGCGACTGCTCTATGTGATGGGGCTACAGGATTGCGCGAGGACATGGGAAGGGGGCGCTACGACTCAGTTCGATGACCTAGCCGAGGGCTCTTCCCTTCCAGGCTCGGGCCTATTGGTAAATACGGAGCCTTCGGCAACGCGCTGATGAAGGTGGCCGGGGGTTTCCCAGGGACATCGACGACGTCCTTGCAGCATTCACCATACTGGCAAGTCGCAATTGAGGCCCGACGGCGCCGCATCGCTGGTGATTGGGTCCGCTCTGCGTCAATAGACGAGGCCGCCCCTTGCGGAGTTGCAAATTGGATACTCGCCCCTGTGCTCAGCGGACGTTTGCTATCTTCATCACGTTTCGTCTGGTCCTGATACATATTTAGTTGCTATTTAGATTTGAAATGGAAAGATTTAAGTTTGCGAGACGGTTAATTCTCCATCTGATTAGAATGAGACGTGGGCGACGGCAACGCACCAAGACGAGTAGTGTAGCGGATATGCCATTCAACGGTGCAGCAATGCATCCCAAGACAGTAATCATCACAGTCTGAGAGTCGAGGGGTCGATTGTTGGTCAGTTCAACGACAGAGCGACAGTTAGAACGGCATAATGGACTGACATTCAAAAGAGCGACGGATATGATGGATACGACCATCGTGACGGAATATATCACGCCGCTCTGGACAAGTGCATTAATTGCACCTTGGTATCGGTTTCGCTTCTCTTCCTCCGGAGTCAAGGTCAAGGAGTTGTTTGTTGCATTTCCAACCCACCACAACCTTCCCGCAATGAAGACGGTGATGTAAACGGTGTACGCGAGGCTAACGGCAAGCACCCAAATGAAGAGTGATAAGTTGAGCGTGATGTATCGTAGATCGTTCGGTCGGGCGGCAGAGAGGAAGTCGGTGACGACGATGGCGGTGAAGCCAGTTACATTCGCCACCAAAAGACATGCAGGGAGGAGTATAATGCGGATATTTCTCGACCTATTTTGTTTTAGATGAGTTAGGGAACGATAGTATAGTGGATTAACTTACCAGATTACGTATAGTCTCCAGCAAAAGAGTCCATCAGAAGCGAGTACCTTATACGGAGAACAATCAGAGTGCGTGTAGAGTGCAAAGGGTACTGCGATAAGAACACACTGCCATAAAAGAGAACCCTCTAGCACGAAAATTTGTGAGTGGAGTAAACTGAGACGAAGAAATCGAGCTTGGCTCACTCTTGAAGCCCACGCAGTACATAGTCGGTTGATTCTAATCTGAGGACGTCTCCCCCATTGACGAACAAGGATCGGTATAATATCCAGAAACACACAACTGATTATAGTTGTAGAAAAGTTGATTAGTGACGCGCATGAGACAATGTAACGCGTGCAAGAAAAGATGTGAACGACTGACCAACTCGGCATAGTGTTAGACAATAGATGGTGATGACAGTCCAGCCAACGAGGTGCAATGGTTGCTTTGAACCGACTGGTCCCCACAGCGTCACTACAAAAAGACAGGAATAGATCCCTGGAAAGACATTTGGCCCAGTTCATTGAGCTTCTTGAGATCATTTTGGAAGGAAATGGTGGGAAGGGAGGGCACAGGAAAAACGTGCCCTGCTGAGAGTTCCACGGCATGAGGTACAACTGACCGATCAAGACGGCTTCAGCATATTCTCCCCAGAGAGTCCCGCGTTGGAGATCCGTCAGTTCTGCTATCACTGGCATGGGCCAAGTAGTAGCGATGCGTCCGTCCGAGTGGCAACGAGGCGAAGGCACAAAATGAGCGAACCGGCCGAATGTTCAAAAGGGGTAAGAAAACGTGGATGAAGATTATATCCGTCGTCTACCAACCCCGTTTCCATTCGGACCTTCAATTATACACTTTGATGGTTTTCGGTTAAGATGAGGTACACTCCATCCAAGGGGAAGGAAAGATGCACTGCACTGAACAAGAACCCGTGTTAGAGAATCTTGGCTTCCAGAAGTATCTACACCTTTTCAGTGCGATTCGCCTTCCGTGTTGCTTGATGCGTTTGACCGCTCCAGTTGTGCGTAATATTTCTTTAGATGCTGTATCATCAACCAGAAAAAGAAGAAAAAGTCTTTCGAGAATCTACCCGTGTGTTTATCACCATCAGGACGGCACTTCGAACACACCATCGCCATGCCACTCTCCTCCCACAAGAACTTTCAGAGCCGATCCGATTGAAATCGTGGGTTTACTCAGAACGCCTCGGTTTTAACGCCCGTGACGCCATCAGGAAATACGGTCTTGGGAAGAAGCACGACGAATACGCTGGCGCCAAGATGCTATAATTCTGCGCAAACATATATTGATAGGATTAGCACCAGCAAGCGTGATGGGATACATGCGCAGCGGTTCGTGTAGCACCAAGACATCCACAAGATATATCAGAAGGTCGTTTGTGATTTCATTCCCTGCTGCTCACTGCCAAATCGTGCTCACCCCGTATGCTTTCATATCCCTGAATCTAACTAGGTCTCTCCACCGAAACTGGATCGGTATGGTGGCAGTAGCAGTGGTGGTTGGCGGGAGGGGGGATAGTAAGTGCAATTAGTTCGTGCTTCGCTCATACGATGACCAATCAACATATCAAGCGTAGCCTGGCTCTCTTGGGCCCTCGCAATCCCACTATTCGAGCGATTCATGCCTCGGCCAAGTCTCTGCTACCCAGGCTTGTGGATATCCAGGCAGGTCCTCTTATTCACGGGACTATCTTGTGCGAATGTCGGAAGAGAAATATCATTTGCAGGTTGGTCATTCACGCCGCTCTTATACTCGATCTTACACGCCACCTATGCTTCCGATAATAAAACTAGCGAGGTCATGCGACATATCCCTCGAACCCGTCCCACTCTGCTCCTGATTCGTTGCAAAAAAAAAAAAAAATTGAATGGAAACCTGTTCCCTCGTCGGTTTTGATGTTCCACTAGTGGAAATAGTTTCTCCGCCGGGATATGAATTGGACAGAGAAGATAACACGCTTCGCATGCCGTTCCGATACCACGTACAGGGTGAAGTATGGTTCAATTCCTTATATGCGGCGCGAACTAAAATACCACATGATGGTGTTATGCAAAGCCAAATGCGAGGAATGATAGCAATGGGGGCCGATAGAAAGAAAAAATACGCGCATGCGAAACGAGAAGCAGAGAAACAAAACAGATATATAGCGGAGTAAGTGAGTCCGTGGGTCTCAAAAATGAAATGAGAAAATGGAACAACTACTAGAGAGAGTAGTGGGTGCCGCATGGGCTTCGGGGCAAGTGGGATGTTGATGCGAAAATGGAACCAGGGGATTGCGCGGGGGTGTGGCAGAGGTGCGTGAACGGTATCAGGCCAATGAAGGTTCTTTTCCCTCCTGAATCGAGATTGTCGACGAGTAGGGAATTATCGGAACGCAATCTTGATCATTCGTCGTCGTCGCACATGTGGGGAATGTGACGACGAGTTGACCAGAGGTGTCCGCGACATCCTTTTCGCACTCACGATGGTGACAGGTCGCAGTCGAGGCTCGACGGCGCCGTATCACAGGCGATTGAGTCGATTCCGCGCTCACAGACGAGAATAACCCTTGTGGATTCGCGAAGTGGATAGTCGCCCCTGTTATCGCTGGCAGTTTGCTATCCTCAGGACGTTTTGGCTGGCCTCGATACATATTCAGTTGCTATTTGGATTTGGAAATGGTGTAATGGAGCAGGAAGAAGATTTAGGTTTGTAAGTGAGTTAGTTGGCGCCTGGTTTAGAGGCGCGGAGCGAGACGTGGGGAACGGCAACACACCAAGACGAGAAGAGTGGCGCATATGCCACCTAAAGGCGGGTTGATGGATCCTAACATCGTCATCATTGTGATCTGGAGTAGAGATGGATCATTCGTCAGTTTATTGAGGTAGTAAGGAGGACAGATTCAACTGACATTCATAGTAGCGGCGGATACGATGGTTAGGGCCGATATGATGCAATTCATCACGCCGCTCTGTACAATTGCAGTCATTACGGCTTGGTATCCGTTTCGCCTCTTTTCTTCCAAAATCGAGAGTCTGTTTATCGCGCCTCCGACCCACCATAGCCTACCCACGATGAATATGGTGATATAACAGGTGTAAGCGAGGACAACAACCGGCACCCAGATGAAAAGCGACATATTGAGTGTGAGATATCGTAAGTTGTGTGGTTGGGTGGCCAAGAGGAAGTCTGTTGCTACAATCATGATGTAACCGATCGCGGTTACCACCAAAAGAAGCGTGGGGAGGAGTATGATGCGGGTATTTCTCGACCTGGGGTCATTTGATCAGCTTGGGAACCGTCATACGAATGATCAACTTACCAGATCACGTATAATCTCCAACAAAAGAGGCCATCGGACATGAGGAACTGATTTGAAGGACAATTAGTGAGTATGTGGAATGCAGCGGATGCTGCGGCGGAACACACCGTGATGAACCCGAACCCTCTGATAAGAAGATTTGGTGAGCAGGATGAATTGAGATATAGGCCAAGTTTTTCTCACTCTTGAAGTGCGCGTAACGCATAGTCGATTGATCCCAATCTGGTGACGTCTCCCCCATTGACGAATAACAACCTGTTTAATACCCAGAAACATACAACTGAACATGAATATAAAAAGATCGATAAGCTGTGCGCACGATATATGTGACACAGATAAGACGAAATGTGAACGACTGACCGACTCGGATGATTGTTAGAACATAGATAACGACGACGGCCCAGCCAACGAGGTGCAGTCGTTGATTCGACTGGATTGGTTTCCACAGCGTCACTATGACCAGACAGGTGTATATCCCTAGAATGACATATGGGTAAGTTCATTACATTGCTTAAAATCATTTTTGACTGAAATGGCAGGGCGGTGGGAGTTTAGATACAGTGATAACTGACCAATCAAGAATACCTCAGCATATTCTCCCCAGAGAGCCCCTCGTTGGAGATCCATCAAGCCTGTTACCACAGGCATGGGCAAAGTAGTGCGAGCGGTTCGTCTTAGTAGCGATGGGGTGGGAAACAAGATGAGAGAAAAGGCGAATGTTTCAAGTGGCTTGTAGGTTGATGGCGCGTGGGCGAGAAGGTATTCAATTTGACCCCAGCGAAAGGGTCCATACTCCATGAGGAATGCCGATCATAACAAAAATAGGCGAATAACGGCGGTCCATAGCGAAATCGGCTCCAGATTCCCTAAACTCTAAACTTCGCTCTCCGAATCTGCCACAGTGCTCTTGGTCCTCATATTCCCTGCTCATCAGTAGCATTCCACCGAATGAGTATGACATCGGGTATTCGATCCATCAGAATCGTTTGTTGGCAGGATTTATTACGACTTCCTTTTCTCCGAAGTACTATGCGCTCGGAGAGCTTAAATTAGATGTACAGGGTAATACAAAATTACCTCGCAAAATTCAGTCATCTAGGATTAGACATCTGGCTAACTTAAAAAGTACTCTGAGACTCAAATCATGCGATTACCTGTCAGTATAAAGTAACACGAATGTTGTGCAACAGTTGTAATCTTGGCAGATAGCACGTCGTCGATTGTCTCAACGTCTTCGGCAAGTCATATCTGAGCCACCGGCCCCTGAGTCTTCCTCTGGCCACCGGACATCAGGGGCAGCCGTGCCTGATCCGTTTAAATACACCCGTCTCGTTGTATTCAATGTCAGTGTCAGATCCCGTTTTCCGTTCTGTTGATGGGAGAGCCATATAGACTATATGTACTTGCCGAAACACTCTACATGATCTCCAAACGACTAATGCAGCGAGTGCTGTCAAGCGCGACCTACATACATAGCTTTGCCTGTGCCTCCATTACGTACACCAGCAGGGTTCGGAATCAAGGACCACACCCAAACGATCGTGTAGACATCGAGGCTCACCCTCTGCAGCATTTTTGCCTCATATGGTAGGGCCGCCGTCTCTGCCCGCTCCTCCTGCGCTGCTTCCTTCCATTAAGGTGACCAATTCTAGAAATACTTAAGTGATAGCCGTTCTGTGGGCGGTTTGGGTATGTACGGACAAGTTTGGTTCCTGATATGATGGCTGTTCACTATCGACCCCAATGACTTTAGTTCAACATGCTCGATAAAGGCGGTTTGAAGTTGATAGTTCATTGTTCCGATCACGATGGACGACGGTCGGTATACGGCAAGAATATCAACCTGGTTAGGTCCATTAACATCTCGTGATCTGACCTACCCCTCGCCCTCACCTGCTCAATTTTGCTTGTTTGTGCATTTTTTTGTGGCCGGACAGTGCAGGAGAGTTAATATCTACTATATCTTTCAGCTCGTCGAGTATCCCACTCGACATATTTTCACAACAAGATGAGGAATGTATGAACGCGATATTGATTTAGTTTCTGCTAAGCCTCGCATACTGGTCCGATACCGCGTACAGTTTGGCTCCATATAAAGCGAATCAGAATACAACAGGGAAGTATTGTGCAAAGCAGGTAAACGAAATGAGCAATCATGAAGGAACATGAGAATGCGGAAACGTGCGACAGAGTTACTACATAACAGGGGATGTGGGTTTGAAAAACAAAAACGAGAGATAGGACTGGTACTGGAGAGTAATTGGTGCCGTATGGACTTCGGGGAATGTAACATCAATACAGAGATCGGACCAACGAAATTGTGTGAAGAGCGAAGTGCCTTGGTCCACTGGCTTGGCTGAAAGTTCATTTCCTGGAGCGTGTTTGCCGACGCATCCTTATGGAACTGTCCGAATGAGCGTTCGGTTATTTGTCGGCGTCGCGCTGGTGGGGAAGGTGGTGAGGAGTTGACCAGAGGCATCAGCTACAGCCTTACAGCACTCATAATGCTGACAGGCCGCAATCGAGGCCCGACGACGGCGCACCACCGGTGATTGTGTTCACCCCTCGCTAATAGAGGAGAATGACCCTTGCGGAATCGCGAAGTGGATAGATGCTCCTGTTATTGCTGGAGGGTTGCTATCTTCCTCGCGTTGTGTCCGATCTTGATACATATTCGGTTCCTGGTCAAAAGATCTGTCAATTCAATAGTACAGGTTTTAAAGACGAGAAACGATGACGCACCAAGACGAGTAGAGTGGCCGATATGCCATTCATTGATGGATTGATGCGCCCTACCACCACCACCATCACGCTCTGGAGTTGAGATGGGTTGATGATTGGTCAGTCTAGCGACGGGGCCACAGTTAGGTCGATAAAATCAACTGAAATTCACAATAGCACCAGTTATGATAGATAGAACCATCGAGACGACATAGATCACACCGTTCTGAGCAATTGCATTGATTGCGCCTTGGTATCTGTTTCGCCTCTTTCTGTAGAGTTTGTTCGTCGCATTTCCAACCCGCCACAGCCTACCCGTAATGCATATGGTGATGTAAGCGGTGTGCGCGAGGGTAACAGCTGACACCCAAATGTAAAATGACACGTGGAGTGAGATATATCGTTGGTCGTGTGGCCAGGCGGCCAGGAGGAAGTCGATGACGACGATGAAACTGAAACCGATTACGTTCACCACCAAAAGACACGCGGGGATGAGTATGATGCGAACATTTCTCGACCTGTGTCGTCTTTAGATAAGTCGGGGAATGGATCCGTGGTTGATCAACTTACCAGATCACATATAATCTCCAGCAGAAGAGACCACCAGAAGCGAGGACCTTATTCGGAGAGTGATCAGGAGGTATGCGGAGTACAATGGGTGCCACTATGACAACATACCGCCATGAATCCGAGCCCACTGACAAGAAATTTGTAAGGAGAATGACCTGATATATAGAGACCGAATTTGGCTCACTCTTGGAGCCCACGGAGTATATAGTCGGTTGATTCCAGCTTAAAATGGTCCCCTCCATTGGCGAACAACGCTCTGTATAATGTCCAGAAACACACAACTGATCATGATTGTAAATAGGTGGATAAGCGGTCCGCACAATATACGCCGCGTATCCAAGCCAAGCTGTAATGGACTAACCAACCCGGCAGAGTGTCAAACAATATATGGCAACGATGGTCCAGCCTACGAAGGTCAGCGGTCGCTTGGACTGGATTGGTCTCCATGGCGTCACCACAAGAAGACACGTATAGATCCCTGGAGAGATGTTTGGGTCAATTCATTGACTCGTGCTTAAGACCATTTTAAATGAAAATGGCAGGGAGGCGGACCAGAGAAGTTCTGAGCAAAGTGCCCTGCCGAGAGTCCAGATCCCAGCGGAAGACATGACTGACTGATCAAGAAGGCTTCAACATATTCTCCCCAGAGTGTTCCTCGTTGGAGATCAGTTAGCGTTGTTATCACAGGCATGGGTACGCAGTCTGTCCTAGTAGCGATGGCGTGAGGTGAAAATATAAAATAAAATAAAAAGGCGGATGCCCAAATAGCAGTGCGTTGCCTGATGGTTTGTCCGTTTTTCCCCATTTTTCGCTGGCCCCTTCCGTTTGGGGAATCTGATGAAGCCCGCCTACCCTTGATCATGTGATACGGCTAGGAAGGCGTTCAGAAGGTCATTTGTAAATGGCCGGCTTTGCTTTCCCCATCTCCGGTTGTATCTATTCGGTTTGAATGGTGGATACCTCCGGAAGCTGCGGTTTGTAAGTCCAGTGAACCACTTAGAATTAGTGGGCAGATGATCCGTTAAGATCGTAACGTAAAAGAGCGACGTCGTATCGTTCTTCTGCGACCCGTCGAACAACAAGTCAATGCAAGGTGCGCAGGATCCTGTTGGGCAAGAGACGAGTGCAGCAACAGGAGACGTCACCAGATAGGGGAGATTGCAGCACATCCGTGGTGTTAACAGTAGAAAAGGAGTTTTGGTGTGTACCTGGATTTGGCCATTCGGCAACCCTGTATGTTGAGTATCTACTTTTGTATTTGAGAACCACGAAGGCCATATCTTAACAGTAAGAAGCTTTACAGTGGGATCCTCTGGGTGCTCGAAAAAAACTGTATATGATTTAACGCGGAATCGAGGCTGAGGGGTTGGCTCAAGCTTGCCAGAGCTGATGCACCAATGATACCTATTTCTACCAAGGGAAATGTTCTAGTACTCCCAGACTATGTATTTGCGTGCCATTCATTGTGAGTCGAGCGTACTCGGCCGGAAAGTTGGTTTCATGAGCCCAATTTTGCATCAACTCGCGTAGTTGTTTTGTGAGTACCTAGATACAATTTGAAATTGGTCTTAATTGGTCCTCATTGTGCATAGTGTATAATGTAAGATATGTAGATGTATAATACCATGAATTTGAGGGGAGGAGTTACTCTCATCAGAGGCATTTGACAATGACGATTCCTCACTGGTAATCCAGCTTAGCCAGCTCAAGCCGCTAGTCGACGGCTCTGACTACGGCTACGGCAATTAGAGGTTTCTAGCCGGGCTGTAGTTGAGGCAGAGCCGAGCCAAGCCGAGCCGCAGCAACATTATTGAAAGCCCATAGAGAAGATCGAAAATCATCCGAGTTGCCAAAATTAAGTATAAGATCAGAGAGTGATATTCGTCCTCCGGTGAGCTAAAATCCCTCCCTTTCTCTAGTCAAATATACCTACGGATTAAGTATCTTCAGCTACGACTGTATTCGGCTCGTAGATCTAAAACTAGAGCATCGTACATTGTGACTTCTTGCGCCTCCAATGAGTTTTACTTTTTACCCAAGGAGACAGATGTCTCGATACCGCGTACGGGTGAAGTATGGTTTCGATTCTTGATATAAAGTGCGTGCTAAAATACGACATGATAGTATTTTCCAGAAAGCCAGATGCGACGAATGATGGCAATGAGGTCGATATAAGCGGGAAAATGTATACGCGAAAACAAAACAAAACGAAAACAGATATGTAAAACAAAATGAGAATGGAACAGGTGTTGGAGAGAGTAGTGGGTGCCACCTGGGCTTCGGGGGCAAGTGGGACATTGATGTAGAAGTGGAACCAGGAGATTGCGCAAGGGGGTGGCAGAAAGGGGAGGGGGAAGGACGAATACTAGGCCATCGAAGTTTCTTTTCCCTCCCGAATCGATGTTATCGGTGAGTATGGAAGTGTTGGAAGGCAGATCCGATTATTCATGGTCGTTGCGCTAGTAGGGAATGTAACAAGGAGCTGACTGGAGGCGTCTGCGGCATCCTTACAGCACTCACGATGCTGACAGGTCGCAATCGAGGCCCGACGGCGCTGTACCACAGGTGATTGTGTCCACTCTGCACTCATAGATGAGGATGTCCCTTGCAGATTCGCAAATTGGATAGTCGCCCCTGTCATCGGCGATGAATCTTCCACGCGTTTCGCCCGGTTTTGATACAATTTCAGTTGCTATTTGGAGACGCAGTGGAGCGGGAGGAGGATTTAGATTTGCAAGCGAGTGAGGTGTCCACCCGATTTAGCGACGCGGGGTGAGAGGCGAGGAATGGTAACGCACCAAGACGAGTACGGTGGCGCATATGCCGTTCAAAGGCGGGTTGATCGTTCCTAAGATCGTTAGCATTAAGGTCTAGAGTAGAGATGGGCTGGTTGTTAGTCTTCTGAGCAATGGAGCTTCAGTTAGGACGACAGAATGAGCTGACATTCAGGGTAGCGGCAGCTGCGATCGTTAGAGCCGTTGCGATGAAATAGATCGCGCCGCTCTGAATAATTGCGTTGATTGCGCCTTGGTATCCATGTCCCTTCTTTTCTTCCAAAGTCGAAAGCCTGTTTACCGCGCTTCCAACCCACCACAGCCTACCCGCGATAAATATGGTCATATAAGCGGTATAGGTGAGGACAACAATCGGCACCCAGACGAGAAACGACATGCTGAGTGTAATATATCGTAAGTTGTGTGGTTGTGCAGCGGAAAGGAAGTCGGTGACGAGAATTATGATGAAGCCGATCACGGTTAGCACTAGAAGACATGCGGGGAGGAGTATGATGCGGATATTTCTCGACCTGCATCACTTAATAAGCTGGAGGACAGTTGTGCACTTGATCAGCTTACCAGATCACAAATAGTCTCCAGCAAAAGAGGGCATCGGACATAAGGTACTGATCCGATGAGCAATTAGTGGGTATGTGGAATGTAGCGGAAACTGCGATGAGACACACTGTGATGAACCCGATCCCTCTGATAAGAAAGTTCTATGAGTAGAGTCAATTGAGATAGCGAGACCAGGCTTGTCTCACGATTGAAACCCGCGCAGCACATAGTCGGTTGATTCCAATCTGAAGGGGTCTCCCCCATTGACGAACAACGATCTGAATAATATCCAGAAACACACCACTGTTCGTGAAAGTAAAAGTTCGATGAGCAGTGCACACAATGTATGCAGCGCAGACAAAACAAGGTGTAACACACTAACCGACCCGGCAGATTGTTAGAAGGTAGATGGCGACGACAGTCCAGCCAACGAGGTGCAGTGGCCGTTTCGACTGGATTGGTTTCCACAGCGTCACTACGACCAGACAGGTATATATCCCTAGGATGACATATGGGTAAGTTTATTACACTGCTTTGAATTATTTTTGAACGAAATGACAGGGAGGTGAGTGTTTAGATACGGCATAACGAACTAACCGATCAAGAATATTTCAGCATATTCTCCCCAGAGAGCCCCTCGTTGGAGATCCGTCAAGTCCTTTATCACAGGCATGGGCAAAGCAGTGCGAGCGATTCGTCCTAGTAGCGATGCGATGGGAAACAAAATGAGAGAATTTTGAGTGGCTTAGAGGTTGAGGATAACGCGTGGGCGAGAAGGTATTGAATTTGACCCCAGCGAGAGGGTCCATGCTCCATTAGGACAGTACCCATGACCCTCATAAAGATAGGCGAAATAATGACATTCCATAGCAAAATGGGATCCAGATTTCCTAAACTCGAGGCCTCGCTCGGTGCCGTGAATCCACACACACACTACAGCACTCTTAATCCTCCTATCCACTGCTCATCAGTAACATTCCACTGAATGAGTATTATATCTGGTGTTCATTCCACCAAAATCGTTTGCTGGCAGGATTCATTACGTATCCCTGGATATTCTCCTTTTCTCCGAAGTATCATGCGCTTGGAAAGCTTCAATTAGATGTATAGGGTAATACAACATTACGTCGCAAATTCAGTCGTCTATGATTAGACATCTGTCTAATTTATAGAGTACTCTGAGACTCAAATCATATTACCCTGCGATTACATGTCAGTATATAGCATGAATGTCAGGCAACGTTACCAACAAGTTGTAACCTTGGCACATCGCATGTCCTCGATTGTCTCGACGCCTTCAGTCTGTCGCGGCTGAGTCACCGACTCCTGAGTCTTCCTCTAGCCTCCGGACATCAGGGCAGCAGCTGTGCCCGATCCGTCTAAATGCACCCGTCTCTCTGCATGTCTGTGTCAGATCCCGTTTCCGTTTGCATGGGAGAGCCATACAATCTGCCCAGGCTCGCTGAAACTCTCGACATAATCTCCGAACGATGACTAATGTAGCGAGTCCTGTCAAGGGCCACCTGCGGACATAGCTTTACCGAGCAAGGCATATAGTTTTGCCAGTGCCTCTATTACGTACACTAGTATGGTGACCAGACCTGCCACGTTCAAAGCTGTGGTCGAAACCAAAAACCACACCCAAACGATCGGATCGTGTAGACATCGAGGCTCTTCCTCTTTCCGTGGCACTTTGCCGCATACGGTAGGGCCGCCGTCTCTACCAGCTCCGCCCCCTTCCATTACGACGGCCAATTTCAGAAATACTTCAGTAGCAGTTGTTCCATGAGCGGGTTGGCTACGTATGAACGAGTTTGATTCATAAAGAAATGACTGATTACTATCCACCCCAATGGCTTTGGTTCAACATGCTCGATCAAGACGTTCAAGTTGATAGTCCACTGCTTTGATCACGATGGACAATGGTGAGTATAGGACAAGAATATCAACCTTGGAAGGTCTATTAACATGGTAAAGATTGATCTGACTTCTACCACTCACTCTCACCTACTCAAATTTTCCTGCTTGTTCGCTTTTCTGTAGCCAGACAATGCAGGAGAGTCAATACATATTGTATCTTTCAGTTCGTCGAGTATCCTACCTTACACGTCTTCAGCATGAACCTGATATTGGTTCGGTATCTGCTAAGCTTTCCATGCTGGTCCGATACCGCGTACAGCTTGGTTTTGTATAACGCAAACCAGAATACAACGTGAAAGTATTATGCAAAGCAGGGGATATGAGAATGCGAAAACGAGTGACAGCGTTGGTGCATAATAGGGAATGTGAATTTGAAAAACGAAACGAGAGTTGAAATAGGCGTTTGTAGAGTAATTGGTGCCGCCTGGACTTCGGGGAAGGTGGCATTAATATAGAGGTCAGACTAACGAAATTGAGTGAAGGGTAAAGAGTCTCAGTCCACTGGCTTAGCTGGGGCTTCATTTCCTGGAGCGTAGTGGTTGACGAATACTTATGGAATCGTCCGAATCAGCGCTCGATTATTCGTCGGCGTCGCGTTGGTGGGGAAGGTGACGAGGAGTTGACTAGAGGCATCAGCCACAGCCTTACAGCACTCATAATGCTGAAAGGCCGCAATCGAGGCCCGACGGCGGCGCATCACCGGTGATTGTGCCCACTCCTCGCTAATAGACGAGAATGATCCTTGTGGAATCGCGAAGTGGATAGATGCTCCCGTTATTGTCGGAAGGTTGCTATCTTCCTCGCGTTGTGTCCGATCTTGATACATATTCAGTTCCTAATCAAAAGATCTGTCGATTCAATAGCACAGATTAAAAGACGAGAAACGATAACGCACCAAGACGAGTAGAGTGGCCGATATGCCATTCAATGATGGATTGATGCGCCCTGCCACCACCATCATCACGATCTGAATTCGAGACAGTTTAACTATTAGTCAGTCTAGCGGCAGGACCACAGTTATGTCGATAGAACCAACTGACATTCACAATAGCGCCAGATATGATAGATAGAAGCATTGAGACGAAATAAATCACACCGTTCTGAGCAATTGCATTGATTGCGCCTTGGTATCTGTTTCGCCTCTTTCCGTCGGTGGCCGAGAGTTTGTTCGTCGCGCTTCCGACCCACCACAATCTACCCGTGATGAATAAGGTGATGTAAGCCGCATACGCGAGGATAGCGCCCGACACCCAGATGTAAAGCGATACGTGGAGTGAGATATATCGCTGATCGTGTGGTCTCGCGGCCAAGAGGAAGTCGAAACTGACGATGAAGGCGAAGCCAATCGCGTTCGTCACCAAAGGACATGCGGGGAGGAGTACGATGCGAGCATTTCTCGACCGGTGTCGCCTTTAGATAAGTCGAGGGAAAGTTCCATAGTTTACCAACTTACCAGATCACATATAATCTCCAACAGAAGAGACCATCAGAAGCGAGAATCTTGTTCGGATAATGATTAAGGGGGTGCAGAGTGCAATGGGTGCCACTATGACAACATACCGCCATAAATCCGAGCCCATTGGCAAGAAATTTGTAAGGAGAATGAATTGATATATAGAGACCGAATTTGGCTCACTCTTGAAGCCCACGGAATATATAGTCGGTTGGTTCCAGCTTGAAAAGGTCTCCTCCATTGACGAACAATGTCCTGTATAATATCCAGAAACACACAACTGATCACGGTTATAGATAGGTAGATAAGCGGTCCGCATAATATACGCCGCGCATCCAAGCCACGCTGTAACAGATATGGTGACCACGGTCCAGCCCATAAGGGTCAGTGATCGCTTGGACTCAATTGGTCTCCATAGCATCACCACAAGAAGACAGGTATAGATCCCTGGAGAGATGTCAATCCGTCAACTCATTCTTAAGATGATTTTAAACAATGATGGCAGGGAGGCGGACCAGGGAAATTCTGAACAAAGTGCCCTGGTGAGAGTTCAGAGCCCAGCACGAGACAAGACTGACCGATCAAGAAGGCTTCAACATATTCTCCCCAGAGTGTCCCTCGTTGGAGATCAGTTAGCGCTGTTATCACAGGCATGGGTAATCAGTGAGAGCGATCGGTCCTAGTAGCGATGATGTGAGGTGAAAATATAAAATAAATAAAAAGGTGAATGCTCAAATAACAGTGCGTTGCAAGACGGTTTGTCCGTTTCTCCATTGCCCCCTTCCGCTTGGGGAATCTGAATGGTGAATAAGGCCGGTGGGGCCGAGCAAGCCCGACGGAGCCCGCGCCCGCTTACCTTTGATCATGTAATACAGCTAGCAGGACACGTCCAGGTCATTTGTAGATGGCCGTTCCTTTCTCCATCTCTGGTTGCATCTACTTGGGTTGGATTAGATTGTGGCGTTGGCTTCTACCGACTCAGGGAGGCAGGGAGGCAGATGGTTTCGATTCCTTATATACAGTACGAACTAAAATACGACGTGATAGTGTTATGCAGAAAAGCCAGATGCGACGAATGAGAGCAATGAGGTGCAGAGAGAAGCGAAAGAATGAGAACGCGAGAACGAAAACGGACAGATAGCAGGTAAAACGAAATGAGAAATGGAACAGGTGTTGAGTGAGTGTCGCCTGAGATTCGGAGAGCAAGTAGAACATTGATGCCGATGTGAAACCAGGAGATTGAACGAAGGGGTGGCCGAGGGAGGGGGAGGGGGAGGGGGAAGGGGTGGAGGGCGAATGAATCTCAGACCATTGAGGTTTCTTTTGTCTCTCGAATCGATGTTATCGGCGAGTATGGAAGTGTCGGAACGCAAATCCGATCGTTCGTCGTCGTTGCACTGGGAGAGAATGTGACGAGGCGTTGGTCAGAGGCGTCCATGATGTCCTTTTCGCATTCACGATGTTGGCATGTCGCAATCGAGGCCCGACGGCGCCGCATGACTGGTGAATGTGTCCACTCTGCGCTCGTAGACGATGATGTCCCTTGCGGGTTTGCGAACTGGATAGACGCCCCTGTCATCGGCGATCGCTTGCTATCCTCAACGCGTTTCGCCCTATCTTGATACATATTCAGTTGCTGTTCGGAGAAGGTGTGATGGGGGGGATTTAGGTTTGCAAGTGGATTAGCTTTTATCGGCGCGAAGCGAGAGGTGTGTGTGGGGGGGGGGGGGGCACAACGCACCAAGACTAGCAGAGTGGCGCATATGCCACTCAGAGTCGGGCCGATGGATCCTATGATCGTCATCATCGCGGTCTAGATTAGAGATGGATTAGTGGGGGGTGACGTTTAAGCAAAGAAGCCTCAGGATCCTAAAATGGACTGACGTTCATAGTAGCCACGGATACGATGGTCAAGGCTGTTGTGATGACATATATCACACCGCTCTGAACGATCGCATTGATTGCGCCTTGATATCCGTGTCGCTTCTTTTCTCCCAAAGTCGAGATCTTGTTTGTTGCGCGTCCAACCCACCACAACCTCCCCGCGATGAATATGGTGATGTAACAGGTATAGGCGAGGACGACGGCCAGCACCCAGATGAAGACCGACAGGTTGAGCGTGATGTATCGTAGGTCGTCTGGTCGCGCGGCCGAGAGGAAGTCAGTGACGACAATGATAGTGAAGCCGACCACCGTCACCACCAGAAGCAATGCCGGGAGGAGTATGATGCGGATGTTTCTTGACCTGTGTCGTCTTTAGATAAGTTGGGGGAACGATTGTGCGGTTGATAAACTTACCAGATCACATATAGTCTCCAGCAAAATAGACCGTCTGAAACGAGGTACTGATCGTGAGGTCGGTTAGTGGGTACCTTGAATGTAGCAGATATCGCGACGAGAACCCACCCCAATGAACGCGAGCCCTCTGATAAGAGATATTTGTGAGCAGAATGAATTAAGATATAGAGATTATAGTCGGCTCACTCTTGAACCCCGCGTAGTACATAGTCGGTCGATTCCAATTTGAGAATCTCTCCCCCATTGATGAACAACGATCGGTATAGTACCCAGAAACACGCAACTGATGATGGTTGTAAAAAAGATCGATGAGCGGTGCGCACGATACATGTAGCGCAAATAAGACGAAATGTGAACGACCAACCAACTCGGAGGATTGATAAAACATAGATGACGATGATGGTCCATCCGATGAGGGTCAGTGGTCGTTTTGATTCAATTGGTTTCCACAGTGTTACTATGAGAAGACAGGTATATATCCCTGGAGTGACATATGGGTCAGTTCATCATACTATCCAAAATCACTTTTGGTCGAAAATGGAGGGAAGGTGGGGCAAAAAAGCAGCCTGCTGGGAGTTGAGAAAGCGGCATAACGGACTGACCGATCAACAATGCTTCGGCATATTCTCCCCAGAGAGTACCTCGTTGGAGATCCGTCAGGTCTGTTATCACAGGCATGGGCTAAGCGGTGGGAGCGATCCGTCCTAGTAGCGGTAGGATAGGTATTTAACAAAAATGAGAGAAAGGCGAATGTGTAAGAGTGGCTTGGAGGTTGAGGATTGCGCGTGGGCGGGAAAGGGGCATTGAATCCGACCCAGCGAGAGGACCCATACTCCATTGGGACTGTAAGACCATGCCCTCACAATGATAGCTTGGCAAATAAATAGCGGTAAAAACTCGTTCATGGCGAAATGGGCTCCAGCTTAGGCTCCTAAACTCTAAATTTCGCTCGGTACCGTAAATGAAACCGCGCCGCAGCACTCCGACATACCGGCTGCTCACCAGCAGCATTCCACTGAATTGAACATGGCATCTTGTGTTCGGGGAATCGTTTGTTGGTTGGTGACATCTCTGCAAGCTGGCGACAGGATTCATTACGTACAGAGGTATCCCGATTGTTCCCGGTATGCTCCTTTTGCCACTCCGGAGCTTGATGCCTTGGGCCGTTGCTGCGTGGAGCCCAGATTAGACATGAGGGTCGTGTCGGAATAATGCAAAATTACCTCAAATTCAGTCGAGCCCGGCCCCTCGTCTATGATTAGACACCTGTCAAATTCAACTAATGTTGGGTTACTGTATCATGTTATTCGTTTGCGAGTGGTTACCGGCCAACCAGAGTATCATATAACATTGCCGATAAGTTGTTGGGCGATGAATCTGTGACAGATCGCAGGTGGTCATCGATCGTCTGGACATCTTCGTGGGTAGTCACAACTGAGGCACCGACTCGACTTCCTGACCTGAGACTTCCTCCGGCCTCCGGGCATCAGGGGAGCAGTCGTGCCTGTTCAGTCTAAATGCACCCACTTCTTTGCCAATGTCCGGTCCTGTTTGCTTTTCTTATTGTTGCATGATATCCGAAACTAAACTTGAAATGACCTCCGGACCCTAATACAGTGAGTTCCGGAAAGCACAAAGCTGCGCCACTCACGAAGATGGCTTTGTTGAGCAATACGGAATGAGGCCGATAGGTTTGACTGTACCTCCGTTACGTACACTAGCACGGTGACCAGAGCTGCCACCATCCAAAGCTATGGTTGAAACCAACCCGAACGATCGTGTAGACACCGAGGCTCACCCTCTTTGCGTAGCGCTTTTGCCTCATACTACAGGGGTATCCCCTCTACTGGCCCCTCCGTCGCTACCTCCTTCTAGTGAGACGGCCAATGCCAGCAATATTTCAGTCTCAGCCACTCTACGGGTAGTTTGGCGATGCATGGGCGGGTTTGATCCAGGGAGCGATGGCCTTTCTCTTGTCTACCGTGGCGTCGATTTAACAGGTTCGGGAGGCGGTTTCAAGTTGTCAGTCTACTGCTTCGAGAAGCCCAGATTGTCGATACTGCGAATGGCCTACGTAGCAGTCGATCACGATGATACATGGCAAGAACATTAATGCTGGTAGGTCTATTGGCGCCCTGGTACATATTATTACTCGCAGCCTCGCCGCCCTCGCCTGCTTAATTTTTGCCTGTTTCTGCGCTTTTCAGTGGCCGGACAGTGCAGGAGAGTCAAAGATCTGTTTCCTCTTTCAGTTTGTTAAGTATCTCCTATTTTTATGTGTGTTTGACAATGGGACTGTTAGAAATATATCCAGGGCACAACGGATTGTATATTTATTATCGTCGACGTCTGCTGGGCTTCGCAAGTTGTTCTGATACGATTTACAGCGGGGATGGTTGGATTCGTATGGCGCGAACCAGAATGAAATATTATACATAGCAGGGGGGGGTGAGCAGTCACGGGAGAATGCGAAAACGAACGGTGTATAACAGAGAATGTGGGTTTTGACGAATGAAAGCGAAAGATACAATAGGTGCTTGTAGAGTAGCCCGTGCTACCTGAACTCCGGAATTGATGTAATTGATGTGGGGTGGAACCAACGACGGGAAAAAAGAGAGGTGAGGTGCCTTAGTCCACTGGCTTAGCTGAAATTTCTTTTCCTGTAGTAGGTCTGTTGACGAATACTTATGGAACTGTCCGAATTTGCGCCCGATTATTTGTCGGCGTCGCACTGGTGAGGAATGTGATAGCGAGTTGACCAGAGGCATCCGCGACGTCCTTGCAGCACTCACGATGCTGACAGGTCGCAATCGAGGCACGACGGCGCCGCATCACTGGTGATTCAGTCCACTGTGCGCCAATAGACGAGGATACTCCTTGCGGAGCCGCGAAATGGATAGATGCCCCAGTCACTGCTGGAAGGTTACTATCTTCGTCGCGTTTTGTTCGATCTTGATACATATTCAGTTCCTGATTGAAATATACGTATAATTCAATGGCGCAGATTCCAAGATGGGAAATGGCAACGCACCAAGACGAGTAGAGTGGCTGATATGCCATTCAATGATGGACTGATGCATCCTATGACCATTATCATCGAGACCTGGCATTGAGATGGTGGTGGTTAGTCAGTTTGACGATTGGTTCAGTGATGTCGATTGGATCGACCGACATTCCCAATGGCGGCGGATATGAGGGCTAGAGTCATTGAGACGGAATAGATCATACCGCTCTGAGCAATCGCATTGATTGCGCCTTGGTATCCGTTACGCCTCTTTCCATTGGTAGTTGAGAACTTGTTCACTTCACTTCCAACCCACCACAATCTACCCACAATAAACGTGGTGATGTAAAAGGTGTACGTGAGGACAACGGCCACCATCCAGATGTAAAGCGACATGTTACGTGTGAGGTATCGTCGGTCGTTCGGTCGGACAGCCAAGAGAAAGTCGGTAACGACGACGGTGCTGAAACCAATCATGGTTACCGCCAAAAGACATGCGGGGAGGAGTATGACGCGAATGTTTCTCGACCTATGTCGTCCTTAGATAAGTTAGGGGGACGATTGTACAGTTGGACAACTTACCAGATTACATACAGTCTCCAGCAAAAGAGACAATCGGAGACGAGCATCTTATTTAGAGAATAATCAGGGTATGCATATTGCAATGGGTGCCGCGATGAGAACATACCGCCATGAACGCGAACCCTCTGAAAAATAAATAAGTTTGTAAGCAGAATGGATTGATACAGAGGGACTACATTCGGCCCACTCTTGAAGCCCGCGGAGCATATAGTCGGTTGATTTCTGCTTGACGACATCTCCTCCATTGACGAACAACTGTCTGTATAATATCCAGAAACACACAGCTGATGTTATAAATAAATGGATAATAGGTTTAAAAAAACGCCGCATGCAAGACGGGCTGTGATGGACTGACCGAGTCGGCAGAGTATGAAGCAATATATGGTGATGACGGTCCAGCCTAGGGGGGTCAGTGGTTGTTTTGACGTGATAGGTCTCCACATCGTCACTACCATAAGGCATGTATAAATCCCTAGAGCCAATTCGTTAAACTCATTCTTAAGATCATCTCAGACGAAAATGGCGCGAAGTTCCGAGTGCCCTGCCGAGAATTCAGATTACGGCTTGACTGACCAATCATGAAAGCTTCGACATATTCTCCCCAGAGTGTCCCTCGTTGGAGATCCGTGAGCTCTGTTATTACAGGCATGCGCTAAGCAGTGCGAGCGGGTCCGTCTTAGTAGCGATAATCAAAGGGAGAGAAATGGTGAATGTTCAAATTACAGTGCATCGCACAAAATGAACGCCATTTTGATTTTGGTGTGGCAACGGATGTATCCTTTACATATATGGTAATCTGGATGTTTATCTGGCTACCAGCAACGGACTTTTGCTAGGGATGTGGTGACGTCCCCAGTGATAGAAGCAGCCATCATCCTGCGAAATCGTACCAAGAAAACCAGTATGAAGGAGCTTGTTCATGAGGATTACATTCGTCATCTACCCCTAGGCGGGAAGGGACAACCGCAATGGCAGGTGACATTTTTCCAACTGGAATCTCGATCATACACCTCGATGGTTGTATTCAGGTCAATGTGTACATCTAAGGCGACTCTAAGGGGAAGACATGCTGAATAGGACTCTATCTCTAGGCATACCTGAGCTTCGTGGGTCCCAGACATTTCTTCATTGCCTCTTGTCTCTTGATGACCTTTGTTTTTACTACTCCGCTTAGGCCTAATATTTCCTTGGATGATGTGTCATCACACTCTATCAAGAATCTGTTGTCACGTCCTTATAATTAATTAATTAAGCTTAAAATGATCACATAATTTAAATATTCCCCCTCAACCTAATTTTCCCTTCTAACGAAGTAATTTCCCTCTCATAAGCGAGTAAAAGCCTAGTTATTTATGTATACATGTATTAAAAGTAAACTAAATCGGGTCTACGGCTCTGGCTGCTGATCCTGGCCGACCATACCTGAGGCCGGCTAGATCAGACCTTTACTCCGGCCAAACCCTCTCTCCGGCAACTTACCCCTTTTCGAATTATGGCAGATCAAGATGGCTTCAACATATTTTCCCCATGTCCGCCGCTGGAGATCGGTTAGGTCCGTTATCGGCTAAGCAGTTTGAGCGGTAACAAAGAGACATGATAATTGTTCAAAATCACAGTTGCACAAAAAAAATTTCCATTTTGCCGGTGTGGTAATGTATCCCTATGTGGCAATCTGGGTGTTGAATCAGTGGCGCGGGACGTTGCTGGTGGTAGAAGCAGCCTGCATCCTGCGGAATCGTACCGATACTCCAGTGTCGGCCGCTCTATGGATGGTGCATGGACGAGTTTGACCCACGGAGCGATGGCGTTTCTCTATCTATCATGGCATCGATTTAACATGCTCAAAAGCGGCGTCAAATTGACAGTCTACTGCTTCAAGAAACCCAGATTGTCGAACTGTGGTCGGTCTACGTAGCAATCGATTACGATGATACACGGTAAGAACATTAATAGTGGTAGGTCTATTAGCACCCTTGTAGATATTATAACTTGCAACCTCACCGCCCTCGCCTGCTGAATTGTTGCCCACTTCTGCGCTTTTCAGTGGCCGGACAGTGCAGGAGAGTCAAAGATCTATTTCCTCTTTCAGTCCATCGGGTATCTCCTATTTTTACGGGTGTTTGACAATGAGACTCTTGGAAATATATCAATGGCGTATACGGATTGATTGCCATCGGTATCTGCCGAGCTTCGCATGCTATTCTGAGACGACTTACAATGATGATGGTTCGATTCTGTATGACGCGAACCAGAATATAACATTAAAGGTATTATGCACAGCAGGGAGAATGAGCAGTCATGGGAGAATGTGAATACGAACGGTGTATAACAGGGAATGCGGGTTTCGACAAACGAAAACAAAAGATGCAACAGGTGCTTGTAGAGTTGTTCGTGTCGCCTGAACTCTGGGATAGATATCGTTGATGTGGGGTGGGACCAACGAGGGAAAAAAAGAGAGGTGAGGTGCCTTAGTCCACTGGCTTAGCTGAAATCTCGTTTCCTGTAGTAGATTTATTGACGAATACTTATGGAACTGTCCGAATTTGCACCCGATTATTTTTCGGCGTCGCATTGGAGAGGAATGTGACGACGAGTTGACCAGAGGCATCTGCGACGTCCTTGCAGCACTCACGGTGCTGACAGGTCGCAACAGTGGCCCGACGGCGCCATATCACTGGTAATTTTGTCCACTGTGCATCAATGGACGAAGATACTCCTTGCGGAGCCGCAAAGTGGATAGATGCCCCAGTCATTGTCAGAAGGTTGCTATCTTCGTCGTGTTTCGTCCGATCTTGATACATATTCAGTTCCTGATTGAAAGATACGTCTAATTCAATGGTGCAGATTACGAGATGAGAAAGGGCAACGCACCAAGACGAGTAGAGTGGCTGATATGCCATTCATTGATGGATTGATACATCCGACAAGCGTTATCATCACAACCTGGAGTTGGCGGCTAGTCAATCTAGCGACAGTTCCACAGTAATGTCGACGGAATTAGCTGATATTCGCAATGGCGGTGGATATTATGGATAGAACCATTGAGGCGGAATACACTATGCCGCTCTGAGCGATCGCATTGATTGCGCCTTGATATCCGTTACGCTTCTTTCTATCGGTAGTCGAAAGCTTGTTCGTCTCCCTTCCCACCCACCACAATCTACCCGTAATGAATATAGTGATGTAAGAGGTGTATGCGAGGACAATGGCCACCATCTGGATGAAAAGTGACATGTTACGTGAGAGGTATCGTAAATTGTTTGGTCGGGCAGCCAAGAGAAAGTCGGTAACGACGACGGTGCTGAAGCCAATCACGGTTACCACCAGAAGACATGCCGGGATGAGTATGATTCGTAGATTTCTCGACCTGAGTCCTCTTTAGATGAATTGGGAGACAGTGTTACGGTTGGTCACCTTACCAGATCACATAAAGTCTCCAGCAGAAGAGACAATCGGAAGCGATCATCTTAGTCGGAGAACAATCAGGGTGGGTATATTGCACTGAGTGCCGCGATGAGAACATACCGCCACGAATGCAAACCCTCTGGTAAGGGAATTGTAAGCAGAATGGATTGATATAGAGGGACTAAAATCGGCCCACTCTTGAAGCCCACGGAGCACATAATCGGTTGATTCCAGCTTAAAGACGTCTCCTCCATTGACGAACAGCGATCTGAACAATATCCAGAAACACACAGCTGATCGAAGTTATCAATATGTACATAAGTGGTTTACAAAATATACGCCGCAGACGAAATGAGATGTGAACGACTGACCGACTCGGCAGATCGTTAGAAAATAGATGATAACGATGGTCCATCCTAGGAGGGTCAGTGGCCGCTTTGACCCAATTGGTCCCCACATCGTCACGACAAGAAGACAGGTATATATCCCTAGAGAATCATGTGGGTTAGTTCATTACCCTGCTTAAAATCATTTTTCAACGAAAATGGCGGGAAGGTGGGGCAAGGATGCGGGCCGTTGGGAAAGGCTCAGCGGACTGACCGATCAAGAAGGCTTCAACGTATTCTCCCCAGAGTGTCCGTCGTTGGAGATCCGTTAGCTCTGTTATCACAGACATGGGCTAAACAGCGCGAGCGACCCGTCCTAGTAGCGATAGGATCAGGTAATAAAGGGAGTGAAATGGCGAATGTTCAAATCGCAGTGCGCCGCACAAATTCTAGCGCGGCTGCGCTGCGTGACGCGGGAAGTACCGCGAGAACACGACGATCTCACGTCGATGCGATGTTCACCTGGGTTTTACCAATCATTTTTCGAGGCCGATCAAATCAAGTCGTAGGCATACTCAGAACGCCTTAGGAAACACCAGCCACGCCAGCAAGAAGATGCTTATGGTCCCGCAAACATAAGTAGGAGCGGATCGGCTCTGTCGGGATACCTATGTGGGATCAAGATGTCAACTAGATATATTAGATCCTATGCGAGTTGAGGGTCCGCTGCGTCCTGTTAACCTCTGTTGACCTTGTACGCACAGAAACTCCGAGCCGAAGTACGGCTTTCTACTGAAATTAAGCTATTTCGCTCTAGCTGGCCTCTGACCCACTTGAGCCCTCATATCGCACCGTCCAGGCGAGCCATTCTTCCTACTGGATAATATATATGGCTCCCGCTTTCAGCTTTGGAACTGGCAAGGCTATCCTCCTAAATGCGCAGCAGCCTATCGTCTCGCCTTCGGGAACGGATTCATCGCCGTTGCAAGTCTAAGTCGGACGATGAAGATATTCGCCCTCGACGTATCGTCGAGTGTTATTAGATTACATGTGGCATGAATTACAATGGGACATGAAGGTATCGTACAAAGTAAAGCGAAATGAATGATAGCAATGAGTGATCGGTGACAGGGAAAGCGAATGCAAGATACAAAAACGATAGATCGATATATCGGACAGCAGAGTGTGGGGGGTTTTAGAAGCGAAAACGAGAATTAGAATAAGCGTCAGGGAGCGGTAGGTGCCGCCTGAGGGACAATGAGTAGCATTCGTCATGCGTAGGTGAGACCATGGGATTCCACATCTTAGTTCGGCTATTTAGCTGAAGGTTCGTTTCCCTCCGACCTTGGGTTTGTTGGCGAGTACGGAAGTGTCGGAATCCGAACCGGAGCATTTGTCGGCGGTGCGGGGATGAAGGTGACAGGGAGTGAACCGGTGTCTTTGTAGTCACGATACTGACAGGTCGCAGTCGAGGCACGACGACGTCGTATCACTGGAGATTGTGCCCATTCTGGGTCACTAGATGAAGATGCCCCTTGTTGAGCTGCGAAGCGGAAACTCGCTCCAGTGGTGAGTGGTAGATTGCTATCCTCATCGCGTTTTGTCTGCCCCTGATACATATTCAATTGCTATTTGGACCAGAAAAGTCCAAAGGGATTATAGGTGTGTAACGGGGGTTATTCATCCATCTGATTAAGCAATGCAGGATGAGAGGCGAAGAGCAGTAACGTACTAAAACGAGTAGAGTGGCCGATATGCCATTCAAAACTGGAGAAATGCATCCCAAGACAATTATCATCATGACCTGAGTGGAGATGAGATGGTTATGAGTCAGTCCAGCGACGAAGCTACAGTTCGGAAGAGATGATGAACGAACATTGCCGATAGCCACCGAGATGATAGTTAAAACCGCGGTGATCGAGTATATCACGCCGCTTTGAACGAGTGCATTGATTGCGCCTTGGTAACGATTTCTCTTCTTTTCTTCCGGAGTCAAGAACTTGTTCGCCGCACTCCCAACCCACCACAACCGACCCGCGATGAAAATGGTGATGTAGGAGGTGTAGGCGAGGGCAATGGAAAACACCAAGATGAAAAGGAAATGGTTGATTGCGGGATATCGCAAATTGTTCGGTCGGACGGCCAAGAGGAAATCGATGACGACGATGATGGTGAAGCCAATTCCGTTCAACACCAAAAGAAATGCGGGAATGAATATGATGCGGACATTTCTCGACCTGTGTCACTTTTAGATGAGCCGGGGAATGATGATAAGATAAGTCTACCCACCAGATCACATATAATCTCCAGCAAAAGAGACCATCAGAAATAAGTACCTGGTCCGGAAGACGATCAGAGGTGTGTAGAGTTTAGTGGATGTTGCGATGGGGACACACCGCGAGGAATGAGAATCCACTGGGACGATGAATTGTTAGTGGTATGGAGTGGGATGGAAAGATCGAACCGGACTCACTCTTGAAGCCCGCGGAGTAGATAGTCGGTTGAGCCCAATTTGTAAATGTCTCCTCCATCGTCGAATAACCCTCGGTATAATATACAGAAAGCCGCAACTGAACACAGTTATAAGTTGTTAGATGGGTGATCTACATAAAAGCGTAGCGCTTACAAGACAAGATGCGCCTGACCAACCAACTCGGCAGACTATTAGACAATAGATTGCAATGACAGCCCAACCAATGGGTCTCAATGGTAGCTGTGACCCGATTGGTCTCCACAGCGTCACCACAACAAGACAGGTATAGATCCCTAGAGAGACATTAGATTAGTTCATGGGGCTTCATGAGATGAAACCGGCGGGAGGGCAGGGGGAGGGAGGCCCAGAAAAACCTGCCCTGCTGAGAGTTTAGAATACGGCATGAGGCACGACTCACCGATCAAGAAAACTTCACCATATTCTCCCCAGAGAGACCCTCGTTGGAAATCCGTCAGTTGTGGTATCACGGGCATGAGCCAAGCGGTGCGAGCGGCGCTTTCGTCGTAGTAGCAAGGAGAGGAGGAGACAAAATGTGCGGAGCCGAGTATTCAAAGGGGCTTGGACAACGTGGAGGTGGAGGAGGAGGAGCATTCATCTGCCACCTACTTACCCCTGGGCGGGGATACTGAATTTAAACCCACCAATGCTTCAATTGGACCATAAGATTGAATGTAATGGTTCTCGTCCCTAACAGCGATCGCTTGACAAACGATGGCGGTAAAACTCGTTGTTGGCTCCAGAATTCATTGCTAGAACTACCAAACTTCGGTCAATGCCGTAAACAAAACCATACCGATGCGAGTGCTGTTGGCATCATATCCGCTACCCATCGGTGCATCGATGGCATCGGTAGGCCTCGTGCTCAATTAACCTCGCAACTACTATATCAGAACGAATCGTTGCTGGATGTCGGTCATCGATGCTGGAACGAACAGCAAAGCTAACAGGATTTATTACGTATTAAACTGTCTTATTCTGGTCAATTTGTTGTGAAGGGACATTCAACTATCTCTTGATATTGCAAGTCTCGCGGACGCAAATTCGCTGCGCTGGCTAGGGCTGCGGCAAGTCACCCTTGGTGCGTCCCATGTGCCTGTCATGCATAACGATCGTTAGGTTAACTCTCGCCAAAATAATAGAGAGTGTGTGTGCAAGCAGGATACCCCTGAACGGTAAGCCCCTCAGTTACAATGGCTCTGCACACAGATTTACTTACGTTACGGTTAGACATTCAACTGAAGATTGGAATAAGCGCGCAACATCTTTACCCCTGATGACGGAGATATGGTGTGATCGCCGAACAGCAAAAATTCAAGGCAAGGCATCCCAGTGCTCACCACACATTGCCGCCACATCTCTAATCAATAATCGAACCTCCAATGGACACCCAAGCATCATTATCCAAAACTTCAAAAGGCGAAAAAAGGAAACGAGATCTACCATTGGACGATGCGGAGTTGAAACGGAAGGCTGAGAAGAAAGAGAGGAAACGGCTCAGGGCATTGGCCAAGGAAGGGCTTGTTGCCGATGATGAGGCTCAACAGAACGTTGAAGCGGCCGAGGACGTGGCCCTCGTTACAGAACCACCCAAAAAGAAATTCAAAAAATCTCGGAAGGATAAGGAAGGGATCGTCGACCTCGTGCCCGAAGCTTCCTTGTCAACCGCTGCAACAACCGCTGTCTCGAGTCCCACACCTACTACTGCCGTTAATCCAACTCCGAGCGAAGCAGCTGCGTTCTTGTCGGAACATTCGATTACTATTGATGGCGATGTGACCCCGTTGATTTCATTCGACCAGCTCGATATCACTCCCGGTCTTCGCGCCTTCTTGAATAGATTCAAAACCCCTACGCCGATCCAAGCTTGCGCTTGGCCAGCACTTCTCGCCAGAAAGGATGTCGTTGGTATTGCAGAAACCGGCAGGTACGCAGAACTGAATCTATTCGTCGAACGACTATGTGAATAATGCTACTACGCATAGTGGCAAAACCATGGCGTTTGCTCTCCCCGCAACGCATCAGCTTATGAGTCAAGGGAAGGGAAGAGCCATCTCGGTATTGGTGTTGGCGCCCACTCGAGAGCTCGCCATCCAGAGTAACGACACGTTCACGGAGCTAGGCCAGGCGCATGGCATCAAGAGTGTCTGCGTGTATGGTGGTGCGCCCAAGGACGGCCAAAGGCAGTTATTGAAGCAGAGTGGCGTGCGGGTCATCGTCGCGACGCCAGGACGACTCCTGGACTTCATCCAGGAAGGCGTGGTCGATCTCTCGTCGTGAGTCTGCTGCTATATCTGGTCCGAACCGCGATCAGTTTAATGCTCAAGTTTCTTTTCTTTCCTGTAGCGTATCATACCTCGTGCTCGACGAAGCCGATCGGATGTTGGATACCGGTTTCGAGAATGACATTCGCAAGATCATTGGCCTCACAAAAGACGGGAGTGAAAGGCAGACATTGATGTGTAAGTACAACCCTTTGTCACCACACTTTTGGGGCTTTCATCGTTTAGCTAATTGGCATCCTTCGGGTTTCAGTCAGTGCCACTTGGCCGGATTCTGTCCGCCGTTTGGCGAGTTCCTTCATGCGCGACCCTGTTCGCATCACGGTTGGAAGCGACGATTTGACGGCCAACGGCCGAGTAGAGCAAGTCGTTGAGGTCATGGGTGATCCACGGAACGACCCATGTCAGAAAGAGTACGATCCCAGTACACACTCGATTCGAATCGCTGATCGCTGATTGATTTTTCCTATTATGGTTGCAGGAACCGCTTAAAAGCCATCCTCCAATCACTCAATCACCCGAAAACCACTGACGCCCCAAACAGTTCAAGAATCCTCATCTTTTGTTTGTATAAGAAAGAGACGGCGCGAGTCACGGACCAGTTGAAATGGCTCAAGTACAACGCAGTGGCCATCCACGGCGATCTCAGCCAATCCATGCGAGAAAATGCTTTAGAGAGCTTCAAGAACGGCACATCTGGATTGATGGTGGCGACAGATGTCGCTGCCAGGGGTTTAGATATTCCCAACGTAACGGCGGTCATTAATTACACGTTCCCCTTGACAATCGAAGATTATGTGTAAGTCCTTTTGTTCTGTTCTTGGCTTTCGGCCCTAGGAGTGGAGAGGGGGAGTCTAATCGGTGGTGATCGGGCACTTTCCAGGCATCGCATCGGGCGGACAGGTCGAGCGGGGAAGACCGGCAAATCAATCACATTCTTTACGGGTGAAGACCATGAACGTGCTCTGGCGGGCGAACTGATGCGGGTGTTAAGGGACAGTGGGTACGAGTGTGAGGCGTTGAAGAAGTTCCCCATGACAGTGAAGAAGAAGGAGCATGGTGCATATGGCGCTTTCTTCAAGGATACGAGTGGATTACCGACGACTGGGAAAAAGATTAAGTTTTGATTGGGCTTCTAACCTATATATGATGCTTGTGTGAATAGATCCTGCTTGCAAGGTCCTGGCAGCTTTTCCATATCTGTGCAAGTACAATCCTTCGTCTCGGTTATATTTTCTTGAGCCCCCCCAGTAGCCTTCTTCTGCTCAGGATTCAAGCGCAATGTCTTGGCGCAAGAGTGAACAATTACCCAGTTGAATGTTCGACCATATGCGGGATTGGCAAATCCCGGAGCCCTGCTTTCTATCGATGCAGGGTCATCCCAGGGTTGAATGCTTAATTCCCAGCTAGAAGTTCCCGCTGCAACTCCTGTGCTCCAGACCGCCGCGTGAAGAACCGGTCATGAGTCGCGCTAAAAAGGAGCGCCACCTTGTTCCCTTGAGGAGACAAACGTCCCTCCACTCTCTTCATCATTTTCATCGCTACTACCCATTCGTTCATCACCAGATTCCTCATGCTTGTGGTCAAAGACCCCAGGAGCTTTCAACGGGGAGCAGAGTTTGCTTCTGCAATCTTGATTGGTTAGTCACCCACCTCCCTCGTTTTCCGTCTGGACGATCGTCTGACAAGGCTTGGACGTCTTGTGCGATATCGAAGGGGTATACACCTGTCTTCTCATTGCGACCCTATGGAGGCCCATCAAGACCAGACGACTTACGATGATTGGATGGACCATCATCACAGTTTACTGTTTGACGGTCTGCAGAGTGGGCGAGTTATCTTCGCCTCTGATCGGTTTATTAGTCGGCGAGAGTCACTCACGTACGTCTCATACCCAATTGTTAGCCATTGACTATCACATGCTGGGGCGCACGTTGTTTGCGAATGGTGCGACCACTAAAGACTCGACCTTTTACATGCTCACTGGCTTCCGACAGTGAGCGAAACTAATATCTCGAATCTAAACCTTCTCTAACAAAAGACTTTTCTTTGACGTTGTTTAGGGGTTTTTCGTTCATTGCGGTGCGTTAACACCCGATATCCTACCAACAAGGTCACTCATTATCCTCCCAAACAGTCGCTAATGTCAGACACCTTTTTCTGTTGGAGATTATACGTAATTTGGTGCGTCATTTATCGCCTCTTCAATCCGCAGGCCTGACAAAGGCCAGAACAGGTCCAGAAGTCTCCGCATCGTACTTATACCCGCCTGCTTACTGGCGCTTAATGCCGTTGGTTTTGCCACCATCGTCGTCGTCAACTTCATCCTCGCCCGACGACCCAACAACACCCAGCTACTCGCTATCAACTACCCTCTATTCGTCACGGTGCAGAGCGTTGTTGTCGCATACACGAGTTACATCACCGTGTTCATTGCCATCCGATTATGGTGGGTCGGACGGGCGGCAGACAGGGCAATACTGTTCGAAACGCCGAGGGGAAATCGTTACGCTGGAGCGATATCTGCGCTCATTCAGAGCGGCGTTATGCAATCGGCCACGAGAATCATTACTATCTGCATCGCGGTTGGAGTGAACGTACGCCCCCCCCACCTTTGGGTCTTACCTTGTCAATACTCGTCTGATTAGACGCCCCTTTCTCTTCATGATCATACTCCACAGTACTCGTTGGTACCTACTGTAGGCAGGATTGCTGTGCCCATTAATGGGATATCGGCCACCCTTCTCTTTTTGGTGAGTAATTTCATCTACGGATGTAGATAACCTTGCGCTTCGACGACTAATGCAGCGTAAACCATTTCTTCAATTAGCAATTAGATATGTTTCAGCAACAGAAGCGGGATAGCGACACGCCAACACTCTCAACCGGGGTGACGGTCAAGTTCGCGGGTCAGGAAGGCTCTTCGGATGGGCCATTTGCACCAGTCGCACGGCGGCAGCGCCGAGCCTCGACGTCCATTCTCTATCAACGTCACGAATCCTTTAACGACACGGGAGAAATGCACCTGTCAAGCCCCATTCACGTCGCGTCCACCCAGCACAGCGCCCGACTCTCACCTTCCGACCATAGCGCGACAACAACTATCCTCCCTAACAAACTTGAGGGCAAAGAGGTCGTATAACGACATTCTCAAATTTTCTATCCCGTCACTCTGTATCGCTGTCGATACTTCGTTCCTTCCGACATCCGCGGGCTGTTCGCATGTTCAATACGCCTTTGGTCTCAAGCTTTCAACTTCGTTTTTGCTGCATATCATAAAATATCATCGTTCCTTTCATTCGATCCTTCTCTTGCCCGTCCTGCTGTCATGTCGTACCAGACCTGGGAACCGAGGAGGCACGCCCCCATCGTTCGCCGTGATGATTGCTGGACGTCGTGGGACGCGACAAATCTCAATGGCTCAGTCCTCCTGATCATCTTGCTTTGGCGGTTCATAAAAAAAGCGAAGCTGATTGCGACAAGTACGCGGGTTGCGCCGGACTGCCGTCACTCTCGCTCTCGCTTCCATAACAAAGACCCCACGAGACCTCGTCTTCCCGGACGAACGTCGTTTCTGAACATCTTGAACGGGTCACTAATTAGGACATTCATTTCCTCACCCTATCCCTCGCCGACGATCTTTCAAGACACGTACCGGCGATGACGCGTTATCGAATTCGCGGCAACTGTTCTGGAGGCCAAGGCCAATCAAAGCCACTGTCTCTGCCGATTACAACTGAAGCAGTCACGCCAACAAATCCATGCAGAGAATGACTGTACGTCGCCGTTGGCGGCTTCGTTGATAGTTTCTACCACCGCCGACCCGGAAAAATCGTGATGAATATTCAACAGCGTGGCGCTCAAAGCGTTCGACCCAAATGCCTGATCATCAACTTCCGGCGTCAGCTTGGCCATCGTAATCAACGAAACGATCATTAGCCGCACGCGAATTTGGATTGGGGGGAGGAATGACTCCAGGAATATGGGAAGAATGAAGGCAGTTGCGAGCGGCGAAGAGCGGTCCCGGGTTGGAGAAGTATAAGCCACATGACGGACGGCGCCGGAAAAGCAGGCCGGCGATGGGCGGAGCGCGAACAGAAGAGTACATACAAAGAAATTGTGCTCTTCAGCAACGCAGTGTCGTGATTATATCTAGGTTTAGAGGCATATTGTGCGTATCGAAGCTTTCGTTGATGCTTTCAGCATCTTTTCCACCGATACTCGTCGATACCAAAGAAAATCCATGTTTGACCAGAAAGGGATCAGAAGGATCCGGTGTACCAAACGGGCTGCTTCAACACGCTTAATGTCAACTCAGCGCCAGAGTCGCTGGTGGGCTCGGCGGTGCTCTCGACCGTATCGATACTTCCGTGCCCGTTTTCATCATCCCTTCCTGCGAGATGAGCTGGGTTTATTGATTCTGGAGCCAGCAAGTTAGATATGTAAGAACCCTTAGAGATGGGTGTTGGATTGTGCAAAAGGCTCGTCGGCGGTGAATCAGTCCGATCGGATGGTCTGCCCGTTGGGTAGGAGCCTTGGTGCAGGTTGGGTTCATCCAAGTTACACGACGAAGCACTGACCGCTAGCGGTCACCGCTCACAACAGTCAGGGATTTACACTTAGCACGGATACGATGAAATGCGGGGTCGGGTCGCTGGGAGCACTAGAAGCGAAAGGATAAGCACAAAGGCGCCGAAGCCAAGGGTCGTTCAGCCTGCACAGCTTATCCATATCGACCAAGCACCCAGCCTGCTGAGCTTATAAAGATCCCCGCCCACAATCTAGCGCTCGGCTGGGCACGTTGCCCAGCCGGGCTCGAAAGCAAGTGACGCAGGGAACCACACTCACGCGGCATAAAGCGACCATCCATAAGCGTCAAGCGGGTACAATGTTGGTTGGGGCTACCTGAGCAGACACCAGCTTCAGACTTCATCGAGCTGATCATCGGCCAGATGCTTGCGTCGTGAGGCTGACTCGACGTCTCATTTCATGATCCTCTATAGACCATCTTCGTCCCAGAGACTGAATGCGAGACGCTGCTGGGGGTCCCATCGCGGATACGCAGCCTCCCCTTAGGCCAAACTGGGTCTTTCCCCTGCGCGAAACCCATGTCACTGCGACCCCTTAGAACCCGTATCAAGAGTCGGAGGACGCTGAACAAGTGATACAAGATCGATTTCAGTCCCAGATCCGCAGTGGAACGATCCCAGATGGTTTTTCCGGGGCCAGAGGCAAATTCGAGCGATTGCATACTCCAGTTGGGCGAGCGTCTCTGAACCCCGTCCTCAAAAATGACAGTGGATCGGCCCCACTTCAACAATGCTCCAGAGATGTCCGGGGTCTACAGGTGTGAAACTTGAATTGCACAGGCAGCTGACCAAAGAGAACAGTGGGACGGGGGTGACTGTTTGGAGGAAATGAATGGGCTGAGTTTGTTCCAGCTCGTTTAGTCCTTATATACGTTCTTGAAGGCACGGCTCTGAAAGGTTGTCGTGTACCACCAAATCTTGTGCAAAACAAAGGTCTGTCACCGTATCATGTCACTATGAAAGGTGGCGTCACTGAGGCCAGAGGGCGGAGCATGGTTTGTAGAAATCCAACACAATCAAACATTATTTCTTCCATTGACATGATCAACTACCACTCATGTTATAGTGTATTGGGCATTGTGAGGGGACTTCGGAAGCTCAAATAGTCTCGATTTCGCCTTCTGCATCAATAGGCGCCTGGCAGCAAGTTATCGCTGCTGAGGGCCCAAGTTTGCCGTTAGCACCCTGGACTTGGGTGCCAACGCACCCCTGACGCAGATAGCGTTCAGCAGCTTCTAGCCGTCGACGTGAGCCTACGCCTTCAATTGAGGTTGATTACCTGGCCGCCGACGGGAACCAATACATACGTTGTTTGACTCCAAAGAACTCAGCTTCACGAGAACCGCCGCCACAAAAGTCAGCAAGTACATCCACTTCCACCCCATGTGCACATCATAATTCAATCGGGATGTGAATTTTGGAACGCTACTTTTGCTTCTGATACGCCACACTCCCCATCCTGAACTGATATTACATGACTGAACTATGACGTAGTTCAATGAAGTCGATTAGGAAGTCCGGGGCATCGAAGCACCCTTGATCGATAGAATGCGTTCTAGCGGGGGAAGGCGGGCAGGGAAAGCGGCTGGGAGAAAGACGAAAAGACTGGCAATATTAAGGCCGATGGAGAAATTCTCGGTAGGATGATTGGGATAGTTAATAATGGTTGTACGTGCTATAGCAGCATGCGGCCACGTCTCTGACCTTGACAGTGACTGATCTCCCTCAGTTACAATAGCACGTGCTAGTACAACCTTTGATTTGAGCTGGGGGGAGGGATCGGAACAGTGCCGCTATGCAAAAAGGCGACGAAGACGAAGAACGAGGTATCGAGACTAGGGCAAATTGTGGGCCCCTTCACGACTTCATTGATGCAGGGTCCTGCAGGGTTGAGTGAGCGCCCTCGTCTTGCGTTCTAGACCCGTCATTCGAACCGAGCATAACGGTACAAATTCTTATTAAGGAGATAATAATAACCATCCCCTCTTTCCTGCGTCCATTCGTTTTCACTGCCAGATTACGCGTCCACTCGCTGCTGTATCTCCTATGCCTGTCATCACAAACCAACCCGACCTTCAGCGGGGGACGTTGTGGGGACAATTTATATCAGCGCTCTTGTTTGGTTCGTCAAACCCTTGCGTCCGGGCGATCTAGGTCGACGTAGAAATATTAATAATCTGCATCGTATTGCAGGCTTCTACTCCTGTCTACTTGTCGTAACCTTATGGAGACCAGAGGGGACTGGACGACCGCTCACGGCCATCGGCTGGATCATCATCGCTATTTACTTCCTGACCCTCTGTCGAGTTGGTGAGTAACTTATCCCCTATTTTCTATAACTGCAGTCTCATGAGTTGTTGTTAGTCGTTGACTGTCGCATCTTGCAACACATGCTGTTAGATAGAGGGTCTATGGACTCAGCCTCAGCGGACTACGGGTTCCAACAGTAAGCTCCGATCAACTTCTAGAGTCTAGGCCCTGATACACTGAAGCCTGACAAATATCAGAGGGTTTTCGTCTGCTGCAGTGCGTTCACTCCTTACATTCCTTGGCCTTTCTACCTAGTTTATTCATCGTATGACCAAGCAGGCATTACTGTCGGATGGCCTTTTTTGCTGGAGGCTATACATGATCTGGTATGCCTCTTGGTGCACTCTTTGTCTTTCGGCCTAACGAGAATTGATACAGGTCTAGATCTATCCGTGTCATAATTGTACCTGCCTGTCTTCTGGTGCTTAATGCCGTTGGTTTTATCACAATTGCCGTGATCACCTTCCTCATGGCAAGATGGCCCATCAATCCCCGATTACTCGCCATAAATTTCCCGCTGTTCATCGCGGCTCACAGCGTCGTCATCGCATACACTTGTTACATCACCATATTTATTGTTGGCCGATTATGGTGGGTAGGGCGTGAAGCAAACAAGATAGAGTCGCCCGACAGACCGAAGCCGAACCGTTACTCCGGAGCGATCTCTGCGCTCATCCAGAGTGGTGGAATGTACTCCGCTACAATGGTCTTGACCATCATCGCTGCGGTCAAAATGGACGTGAGTCTCGGCTCGTTGCTTCTGGGAGTAGTTTAACCGAACCCCTTCCCCTTTACCCCATAGTTCACAATGATACTCATCGTAGATAGGATCGCTGCATCCGTAAACGGAATATCGGCCACTCTCCTTGTATTAGTAAGTGGTTTCGTTGTGCAAAACGGCTAGTGATCTTACGCTTTGACAATGATTCCCCGGTAACCTTATTTCTTATGAATAGCAATTGGATATGTTTCAGAAACAGACGGGAGACCGCGATCCACCACTTACAACTGGGGCAACGATCAACTTCGCGGTCCAAGAGGGGTCATCCTTCTCAGGAGCGTCGCTTGGGCCAGTCCCACGACGCCGTCGGGCATCGATGTCCATGGCTGTATACCGGCCTCGTGAACCCGCCACGGTCGTGTAGGGGCCTAGCCATCCTCGTGCCATGCTTACTCAACACAACGTTGGTGATTCCTCACACCACATCAATGACACCGCAATAACCGTATCCGCTAACAGAGAGGCCTAACGCGAAAGGCCGTGAGCTATATTGGCGATCTGTACACCATCATATCCAAGTTGCCACCACACATCATTCCATGTTACATATGTATATATTTTTTTTTGTTTCGGGGTCACTTCAATCACGCTATCTGTATCTCCCATTATCTGTCGGCTTTCGCATGTATCATTATCTCTGCTCCCCAGCTTTGAACATCGCATGTATTCTATGATAAAAATCTCTGCACTTCATTTCCCCAGATTCCTCACCTGTCCAGGTGGCCGCCATTCTATCCGACCTTCCTCCCTGCCTTTTTATCTGTATACAGTCATATAACGAAGAGGTCTCGTACCGAGAGTGCGCACTGAACCAAACAAGCGATGAACGTGGATAAAGACGTGTCTAGTTGTGTATATATTCAGGGGTACATAGGATTTATAGCGCGTAGTAATTATCAATAGCACGAGAGCCCACCTATTTGATCTCCCCTGAGGGTAGCCGCTCAAGGGCAGAAAATGACGGCGTCTGAGGTAAAGAGGAGAGATGCTGTAAGCGATCTGAAGTCTAAAAAAAAAACAGGCAGTTTCAGGTGATCAAGCTTACAGTTAGGTTCCGCAGCGGAAGAGTAGGTCCAAAGTGCAGTGCCGGAGCTCTCGTCGTATGCGTAGACGTACGAGTTCGGGCAGTTGTTCTTGAAGTAGCTGTAATTCGGAACACCGCTGGAAGGGCATGTCGCGGGCGTACTGTACTGGCCGCTGCAGCACGAAGGGGAGTTGGTCGGGTTAGGGTCAACCAAGCAGTCGCTCTTGCATCCGACAGGGAAGCCCGTGGAGTCATAAGGACCCTTGAGCGCGGCGGGGCAGTTGGGTCCGAGGTCGACGCCACAGTCGGCGATGCCGCAGCTGGCAGTTGTACTTTGAATTTTCACGGGCAGGATAACCATCAACGAGAGACACATCGTAGTAGTCAAGGCCGCTGCTAGCGCTGAGGGTAAATTCAGCGAGAGTCCTATTTGTATCAAGTGTAAAAGGATGGTCAGAAATATTGATACATGTGCCCGTGTCACAAGGTCTTGCTCACGCAGGAGGAACGCCGGTACCCGTGTGAGGGTCGCAAAGAAGCCCGCCATTGCAACCACCATCAAGACAGCTGTTGGGTCCCGGGTTGGTCGCGAAGTCACAGTCACGGCGGCCCTATTCGGGACAAAGAGAGCGGTTATTCAGACGGGCGATCATATCGTTGACACGACTCTGCTCACCCAAATGCGGCCAGCGGTCCAGTTGTTGGGAACAGAGAAGCTGATGGACTGGTAGGCGCTTTGCGCCCAGCCCGTGGGCTGGGTGGGAACGGCTGTGCCAACGTTCAGGTCGGTGAAGAGTGCTGGCCAGATGGTGAACGGACAGTCTGATCAAAGGAAAGAGGTCGGAATTCAGGGAGGTTATGATCAACCCAATCTGACAGCCACTTACTATTGTAGACAGTAAATGTTCTAGCGGCAGCTGACGAGGCAAGAACGAGGGCGGCAGCAGCAGCGGTGGCGGTGGTCTTCATTATTGCGAGATAGGATATTTTTGTGAGACTGGTTTGGAGAGATTGAGGGTGGAAGGAGATCGGATGGAAAAGGAAAAGCTGGAAATAAGCTGATGAGGATGGACTGCAGGCCCTGCCATCTGGTTTTATAGGGTCGGGATGTCTGGTTATCCTCTCCGATGCTTAAAGAAATAGACATCGCTTCCAACGAATCAGATCAGATTAGAAGGAGGACGCTTGTTGCAACTAAAAATAGACCAGTGGGAGAAGCGTCGAATAAGCGCGTATTGTGGATATCCCGCCAATTCCCGGCTCAAGTGAGACGAACCCATAAACCGCCGCATCGCTTAAGAAATGGAACCCGCCGAGTACCACCCGAATGTAGCGCCTGACAGCCGTCGCTTGACTCCAATTGACAGATGTACTGCGGACGATTAAATGCAATTGCCGAAGTGTGGTGAACGGTATACTTGCCAGTCGCATGACTACTAGGCTGCGCAGTTGGATCAGGAAATAGAGTGAAAGATTTCGAGTTGTTATTACGGCGCATTTTTATTTTGTCTTGCATATCGGTTGCAAGCCTTGGCCTGTGATCGAAGCCACGCTCAAGCTGACTTTGTCCTTTCACAAAGCCGTCATCTCCGCATGGCATATTCCAGGGAATCCACACTCATCTTTCATCGCTTCCCAATGTGCCAAACGCCGGCGCGAATACCTTGATCAGCGGTCGGAATATTCGATGGCGAAAATAAAACGGGTACCGGCTGCAGTAAGTGTGAAATATGGGGGTGTCGTTGTAGACACGCTCGACTGTTTCCCTCACATCTGCGCCGAAGTCTCGCTGGCCCAGGGGTTCGGCGTACCTACAGAGTCAAATTAGCTGCCTTTAGATCTATCAAGTAACTGGCGGGTCTCGAACGCCGGATACCACCAGAGCCCATGAGGGTCCAGCGGAAAGTCATCCCGCTGGCTGATTTCTTTCGTCTTTTCAAGAGTTTCATAACTCCTTACTCCAATTACGGTTTGCAGTGCATGTTGGTGGGTTTGTGCCATGACCATCAGGTACACCGCTCTCAGAAGGAAGGTCTATACCGTAGACACCTGGACGTCGGCCGATCAATATGCCTCCTGGGACAAATTACGTGCAGCACCACACTGGGTCAACTTGTTAAAGAGGACAGCAGGTAAAATGTCGTGCGTAAGATGAAAAATTCATCTGAACTTCGAAGTGTCGACATCCCATCACCTTAGGGTGTTGCACCTGGGTAGTAGTGCCAGCGAGTATCGGGGTGCTTCTCGTGATCCGAAGGTCCTGGTATTGCTCCCAGACATCATTTCGTATAGGTTACTCGTCATCCGACACTGCGCCAGATTCTCAACCCTGCAAAACAGTCTCATGAGGCTACAGCAGATTTATCGCTTCAGACTTCGTGTGAGCCAACGACGGAGACACAAGTCAGCCCGCTGTACTGACATCCCGAGATGAAATACGCTGATGGTAGGAAAATGAAGGCCGACGTACGATCGGATTGGGGTAGTAGGCTTTCGTACATGAAGCGTGCCTTCGCTAATCCTTGATCTTGTTTTCGTTTCCGTCCCGAAGTATTAGAGGGCCCAGAGTCAATCACCTCGACCCAAAAATTTGGGCGTCCATATTGAACAACTCGAAGGATGACCTCGAAAATTTGACTGGTAATGACCCCATTCAATATAAAAGAATGCTGCAAGCGCTCCGGATCGACTCGATTGTTCTAGTCGCCATTTCTCAGTGTAGACCGGTCGATATCGACGTGGTCATCAGCTCTTCTGTCGGGGGGGGGGGGGGGGGGGGGTTTTTTGTAAACGATAAATCAGGATTTTATATTAGAAAACCCGGCGAAAAAGCCGGAAAAAGGAAAATTTTCCCA
>WSUE01000063.1:11137-36954 GCA_019633535.1 Tulasnella sp. JGI-2019a | reverse complement strand
CCCCCCCCCCCCCCCCCCCCCCCCCCCCCCCCCCCCCCCGCCCCCCCCCCCCCCCGCCCCCCCCCCCCCCCCCCCCCCCCCCCCCCCCCACATTCTTCTACGATATCTCAGGATGTTATATGAGAGAACGCGGCGATCAAGCCGGAAGAAGGAAAATTTGCCCAGAACGTGCCGCGTCGCGGCATCGGAGAGTCCTGGGCAACTCACCCTGAAAAGGTGGCTATTATTAAGCATCTTCTCCTTCCTTCGTTATTCACTTAATTCATGGATTTTGGCTGCTACTAGACTCTCCTCTGCAACTGGATAACTCATGCCTGTGGTCGGGGACTTGACGGGCGCTCAGCTGGGGCAACTATGGGGCGAGTGCGTTTCAGCACTTTTATTCGGTTCGTGTCTCTTGTATTTTTCTACCTCCCAAAATACGATATGCGAACATCGACGCAGGCTTCTACTCCTGTCTTCTTGTGGTAACCCTATAGAGGCCAGTGGGATCCAACCGGCCTTTCACAATGATCGGCTGCGTCATAATAGCGATATACTGCCTCACGCTCTGTCGAGTGGGTGAGTAAAGGACAGTTTTACAAATCACTCATCCACTGTCTCACAAATGGTTCTCAGTTGTTGACCATCGAGTCTCGGATCGCACATTGTTCGACCCCGGGCCGTTGGACTCAACCGACTATGTGCTCCATGGGCTCCAACAGTCAGCATCAACCGATTCCTCGAACCTAAAATTATCGCTCACAAGTTTCTATATTGCCCGACGCACTTTAGAGTATTTTCTTCTGCTGCGGTGCGTCCGCATTCGGTGTCCCTTCCCTCCACCACTCATTATACTACGAAGTAGGCTTTAGTATCCGATAGTCTCTTTTGTTGGAAATTATACATCATCTGGTAAGTCTATCGTCACGCTGTATGTTCTTTATCCTAACGAGAATTTACAAGGTCCAAATCCATCCGAATTATACTCTTACCTGCAAGCCTACTGGTACTCAATGCCATTGGCTTCACGGCTATAGTCGCCGTCAACTTTCTGACGACTCAAGAACCCAACAATCCTCGGTTGTTCATGGCGACTTTCCCTCTTTTTATCGCGGTACAATGCGTTGTCATTGCATATACCTGCTATATCACCATATTTATCGCTGGCCAGTTGTGGTGGGTAGGACGCGCGACTAGCAGGATGGCATCGCCTGAAAGACCGACGAGGAATCGTTACTCCGGAGCGATCTCTGCTCTTATACAGACTGGTGCCATCCATTCTGTTGCGATAGTCTTAACCATCATCGCCTCGTTCAAATCAAACGTCAGTTGCTCCCTGATGGACTTGGAAGCCAATTCTGACCAAGCGCCCCCCTCCCTATGTGCCCCATAGATCATTATGACACCTATCGTAGGCAGAATAAGCGTAGAATTCACGGGAATATCAGCGATTCTCCTCGTCTTAGTGAGTGATTCCGGTCTAACAGACAACACCTAACACTACGATAATTCATTTGTGCACATAGCAATTGGAGATTTATCAAAAACGGACGCGAGAACGCGATGGACCTCTAACAACTGGGCCGACATTCGCATTTGCACATCAGGAAATGGCATCTTCTATGGAAGGTGGAGAGCGGTCTCAAGCACCAGGGACGCGACAACGGATCTCAACGTCGATGGCTACACATCAGCCTCGGGACTTTATTGATATTGAGAACACGCAGATTTCTCCCCCTCGCCACGTTACCACCGCAACAACACTACCCGAAGTCTAAGGAGAGGCCTTTAACAATTGGTCACGAGAGCCGATTGCATTCGAACAAGCAATTAAGGGCGAGACAATCGCAGTAACCCCCCGTTCGCCTCCCCTTCTTCCTTGGCGCTTGTCCCGTCTCCTGGTCAGCATTTTTTTAAAGCTCGATCATCATTACTAGCTTTGCCTCCATCATGCATCACTCGTTTCCCCAATACTTTAGCTCTCATTATCATTATTTCGTTACCACTTGTTGCATATCGTTAAACCTATCCTGTCTGCAATGCGTCCATGTTTAACGAATCACTATATTCTAAAGTGTCAGTATCCCTCAACAAATCTTTCCATAGCGGTAAAAACGACAAATATGTATGTATAACTCCCTCCTCCCCAAAATAATAGAACGATCGAAAACGAAAATAGCTACGGTGCATAACGAGTGAGTTGCAATTTGACATACGAAGGAGATTGGGATAGATAGAACATTGCAGTAACCAATTTCTGAGAGATCTTGACCGCTGTCTGTCCTACATGACAACTCTATCCGGACGAATCGCTTCATGCTGTGAGTTTGGAGCAAGATGTGGTTGCAGAGGGGGGAGGGGAGGGGGACGTTGAGATCAAGACTGAGACATCACGATGGATTCGGGCGGGTGGTCGCTGCGGACTTGAGCCCCACATCTTCAGGTGTGGTGCTTTGGTTAGAATGGTTGGTCTCGCGCTGCATAAAGGTGAGGCGAATAGGGATAGACCTCTCCTCGTCTGCGGTCGGGTGGGTGACACTCAGATACTTATATGTACCCATTGAGGTGGCAGCGTCTGCTGTGGGGCGTGGTGCCAACTCGTCTCCTTCCGGCGATGTCTCCTGGCTCGCAAATTCGAAGGACGTGCCAGTTGTGAGTGGGGGCGGTTGATACCCTGATTGCGAGTGCGCGCTGAGATCAAGGGGGACGTCACGATGGAGGTAAACTTGTTATTGAACCGAGCCCGTTTTCCGGAGGAATGGTCGGCGTTGCGCTTTGATCGGAATGGTTGGTCTCGCGCTGGACTAAAGCGACGCGAACTGGGGTAGACGTCTCCTCATCTACCGTCGGGCAGGTGAGACTCCGATACTCATATGCGCTCATCGAGGTGCTGGCATCAGCAACTGGATTTGACACCGATTCCCATTCTGGCGACGTCTTACGGCTGGCAAATTTGAAGGCTGTGCCGGTTGTGAGCGGCGGCTGTTGGTTACCCTGATTACGGTGCGATTGTGCTTGAAAGGCGTTGAGTTGCTGTTATGCCCAGAGGAGAGGGACCGCGACGGACGTGAGTTATTTGAAAAAAGAAAAGGGAAAGGAAAGGAAAGGAATTGAGTAGATGAACGTACCAGGACAAGCAGAGTGGCCGCTATCCCATTCACTGGTACCGTGTTGTGACTTACGATCACTATCATTACGATCTATGGGTAATATGGTGGGATACGTAATGAAAAACCTAAAGGTGATGTCATGAGGGAATACGACTGACGTTTTTTAATCCCGCGCCGACGATTAACACCAGCGTCACAGCAAAGCTCATCACACCACTCTGCGCGACGGCAGAGATCGCCCCTCGATACCGATTCCTCTTCGCCTCTTCCAGAGAGTCAAACCTATCCACTTCGTGTCCAACCCACCACAGACGTCCCACGATGAATGCGGTGACGTAGAATGTATGTATGACAATGACGATATTCGTAGCCATCATTGACCAATAGTTAGCCCAGGGCAATGGCACATTGGTGGGCCGGGATACCAGGACGAAAGCGGTCCCGACGATGACGGCGTCACCGATGGCGGTGAGCACCAATAGAAGCACCGGAACGAGTATGATACGGATATCTTTGGACCTATATGAAACAAGGCCGGGGTAGGTAAAGAGGTGCGGGTTATGAGATCGCAAACTCACCAGATCATGTAGAGCCTCCAGGAAAAGAGACCGTCGGAGATCAAAGCCTGCAGCATAAGAGAAGGTTCATGAACAACTCGCCGTGGCGGTTGGAGCTAGACGCACCACCAAACACGATAGAAGCCTGAAACACAACAGGGCTTTCTTAGACGGCAGTCGTCTCCCAGAATGGAGAGTAACTGGATTGTACTCACTGTTGAACCCCGCGGAGAATGTAGTCGTACGGGTTCGTCAGCGCAACTGGCCCACCTCCGGCGAACAACGTCTGAACTAACACCCGATAGTCCACACCTGACGGTTGTGAAAGTGTAGCTTCAGTGGGCGTTCCCCGCACAGTACAACAGATAAAGCGTGAGTTGGATACTGACCGATTCTGGCCACCGTTAGACAGTAGATAACGAGAATGGTCCACCCAATTGGGGTTAACCGCCCAGTCGACGCATGCGGTCTCCAGAGAGCGACGATAATGAGACAGGTTTAAACCCCTGCGGTGCGAAAAGCAGCGAAGGTTCGACGCCGTGTCAGCGTCGAGGTCCTAGGAGGTGTTGATTGAACACCCACCGAGCAAAAAGGTTTGCAAGCACACCCCCCCAATCCCTGCTCGCTGAAGCTCCGACAACTCCACAATAACGGGCATAGTATGCTGCGTGGAAGACAGGAGGTATAGGGAAGGGGAGATCAACGGTGGAGGGATGACAAGATGGATGTTTGTTGGTCTTAGGGCTGAGCGGAGACGAGAATTAATTGTTTTAGTCCCAAGCACGCACGCACCCCCCAAAGAGTCAGCCCAGACTAACTCGTTGAGCCAATGAACAGCGGCCACGACTCACTCCAAAATGTGGCGCGGGCTCGTTCGACAGTCACTTTTTCTTTTATCACGATCAATCAACAGACACACGTCAGTCGATCGGTATAGGCCCTTGTCCCCTGCAGGGACAAGCTCGCTCTGAATCAAAGCACGCGGAACCGACATGCTTGTGAATTGGAGTTGCGACGTGAATATCTCCGAATTGCGCTAAACCGATATGAGTTCCGTGCGTGTGCTTTGCAGCGTGAGTTGCCATTTGAGTTGCCTGGGGTTGAGTATACCGTTCTACTACAGGGAGCTGTGGTCGCTTCGGGGGAACCTACAGTAGGTTTCATAGTAGTTGTCAGCTCTCGGGAAAAAATTGTGCGGCCGCTCCACCAGGCGCGCAGTTGGAGGCGAGTCACAGTATTAAAATTTGTGACAGCTGTATGGCCGCTCCCGGAGGATAGGGATCAAGTAACTGATGCCGAGCTGGTCAAGGGCGTCGGGTGGTGTTTCGTGGGGACGGCATAATCGCAGTACAACGCCAGGATCTGGTAGACGGTGCGCTCTTCGACGCCGGCCACCATGGCAATGTCGCGAATATTCTAGCCATATACATTACGCCCTTGAACGATACAGACGCTTAAGTCCTCCAATGTTATTGGTATGGTGATGTCACACAGCGGTCACAAACAGCCCATTTTCGGCGTCTGTAGAGCATTCGAAGCAAGCTCGCGAATTTCTTCATTCACACCTGACAACTCCTACTGTACTTCTTCTGTGATTGATCATCCACTATCAGGCCGATAGCTGATTCAATATCGGTACCGTGTCGATCACGCTGAAGCTGATGGGGCATACAGGCAAAGCAATTTCCAAGTTCTACTTTCCGCTCTTCTCATATGACCAGCATTTTCTTCTCCTTAGTACATGTGTCTGTGACTAGTACCTACCAGTTGTTTCCCTAACACTCTAGCTCTGATTATCGCTATCTCGTTATCGCCTGTTGCCATATCTTGAAACCTACCTTGTCAATACGCACCTGTTTTGTGAATTACATTTCGTCATACTGCCATCACTGTCGCCAAAGAGGCTTTTAAGAGCGGTACGCTTGACAAAAACGGCATACGTTGAGCCTGACAATACATATGTATAACTTCCTAGAGAGAGAGAGAGAGAGAGAGAGAGAGAGAGAGAGAGAGAGAGAGAGAGAGAACAGAAGAAGAACGAAGAATGAAGATAACTACAGGTGTAAGGTAAGTGAGTGACAACTTGACATACGGAGGAGGTTGTTTACAATAACCAATGATTGAGGATCTCGACTGCTCTCTTTGTTCGGCGTGACGACGGACCGCCAATGACACTATTGGTACAAATCCCCGTCATGCTGTGAGTGTAGGACAAAAAGAGCGAATTTGTGGTTACAAATGGAGAAAGTCATGATGGAGCCGAGCTCGTTGCCATGTCGATCCCTTTTTCTTCAGGTATGGTCGGTGTCGCGCTTTGGTCGGAAAGGCTGGTTTCGCCCTGGGCGAAGGTGACACGAACGGGGTTAGACGTATCCTCATCGGCGGCTGGACAGGGGACACTTGGATACTCATAGGCGCCCATTGAGGTGACGGCGTCCACTGCTGAGGTTGGTGCCGGTTCTTCTTCTGGCGATGTCCTATTGCTGGCAAATTTAAAGGTTGCACCAGTCGCAAGTGGCGGCGGTTGGTGACCCTGGGTGCGGTGCATTTGTGCTTGGAACGTGTTTAGTTGCTGATATACCCAGGAGAGGAGAACAGCGACGAGCGTAAGTGGTTTGAATTAAAAATAAAAATAAAAAGGATTGGATTTATGAGCGTACCAGGATGAGCAAAGTAGCCGCTATCCCGTTTATCACTACCGCGATGTGACCCACAATCACTATCGTTATGATCTACGGATGATATGTCGGGGTGCGCAATAGGGGGTCCTCGGATCAGTGTTGGTGTTCCGAGGTGAGGTCACGTAGAAATATAACTGACGTTTTGTGTGGCCGCAGCAACGATCAACACGATCGTTACAGCCAAGTACATGACACCACTCTGCGCGACAGCAGAGATCGCCCCTCGATAGCGATTTCTCTTAACCTCTTCTGCAGGAATAAACCTATTCGCCGCTTTTCCGACCCACCACAGACGTCCCGCAATGAATACAGTATTGTAGGTTGTATATAGCATGACCACGACATTCGTAGCCATCATGGACCAATAATTAGCCCAGGACAATGTCACATCGGTGGGCCGGGATGCCGAGGTGAAAGCGACCCCGACGACGACGGCGTCACCGATGACAGAGAGCACTAATAGGAACACAGGGATGATAATGATGCGGATATTCTTGGACCTATGTGAAGCAAGGTCTGAGTAGGTAAAGGGAGTGTGGATTGTGAGCCCGCCGATTTACCAAATCATGTAGAGTCTCCAACAAAAGAGACAGCCGGAGATCAATGCCTGGAGGATGGGAGAATGGTCCATGAGCAACACGCCAAGGCGGTTGGGATACTAAGACCTAGACGTACCACGAGACACAATATAAGCCTAAACACAACAGACCTTCGTAAGCGACAGTCGCCTTCAGAATAGAGACAAAGTGAGCTTTTACTCACTCTTGAGTCCCACGGAGAATGTAGTTATATCGATCCGTCAGCGAGACCGGCCCACCATTGGCGAATAATGTCTGAATTAGCACCCGATAGTCTACGCCTGACGATTGTGAAAGCATAGCACCAGTGAGCATTCTCCGCACAGACAGGTCAAGTGTAAGTTGGGTACTGACCAACTCGAGCGAGTGTTAAACAGTAGATAACGAGGATGGTCCATCCAACTGGGGTTAATCGCCCGGTGGAGGCTTCTGGCCTCCAGAGAGTGATGATAACGAGACAAGTGTAAACTCCTGCGATTCGAAAGGCAAAGAAGGTTTGACGTCATGTCAGCGCCAGGGAGGGATGGGATGTGTTTGAAATACTCGCCGAGCAGAAAAGTTTCCAAACACACTCCCCAAATTCCCGCTAGCTGAAGCGCCGACGACTTGTTGAGAACAACGAGCATAGCAGATTGAGTGGGGAGCACAGTATAGAGAGGGATGGTGAAGGGGAAATGCCATAGAACCGTTGATCGTGCGGTGGGGATTCCTTCAGCGTCAGCGCCAGGCCGGGTGTATATATGTGGCCAGGGTCCTTCCTTCTGATCGTGTAAAGGACCCCAAGTATCACGTATTTAGGTACGACGATCGGTGGAAGATCGGAGCCGGGATGCCCTGGTGCAAAGATAATAGAACAAGCCAACTGAAGGAAAATCACATCTCGTTTGGCGGCCCTAGTGCCCTTCTGGCACTGATTTCAGTATATCACGATTGCTAGATTAGTCTAAGATCTACTACGGATTACAAATCTTAGGGAATGATAGGTGGTGGCTAGAGCACACGTTTAGCGCGATTCCGGTATGGAGGCGTATCACGAGACATCGTAATACTAGCCGCAAGCAGTTGGCTATACTAGTTTCGCCTGGAAGAAGCGCGTGTTATCATTGTATTGATTCCGTGTTTTCCCCTGCAGGGAGAAAGTGTAACGATTGACATGAAGCCGGTTTAACCATCAGTTTGGTGCTGTGTCCATGGTGGTGCATTGGGATGCCAAACCAACGTAAACGGTCGCCAATTCCCTGAAACTGAAACTGATTCAGTGTGCGCAAGTTGTCAGCCCGGCCGTGCGTTCCAGGGTTCTCGTTATAATGCCGTCAGGGCCCGCATGCGTCTTCTCGACCCTTGTTTCATCATCATTCACAACTTCACGATCATAGATTTGGGTGTACAACTGGCCAACTGCAACTGCCCTCGAAATGATACCAACGAGTATTTGTATCAGACCGTTTGATGGAAGGACGAGCGAGTCGATCCTCTCGCCAAGCGTAAAAACTCTCGGCCACAAGTGGCATGGGCACTAACTCCTGATCTCATTTCTCCGATTAGACAGTGCCGCACCTGAATGCACTTCTTACGTTGTGAGAGAGTATTGGAGAGATTACTGCCCCTGCACGTTTACTAAAGTACGCTAAAAACCCTATCATGACTTCCGCGTCCTAGTTGTTCGCCTCCAAACGCGGGTAATTCGTCACCAAAGGTCCAACGTGCTTAGCCTTCGACTTACTACCGATGAACAATACTCATGCCCTAAAATCTGGACTACTTTGCTGCTGCAGGGAGATATCAGAGGAGAGGTGGGGGGTGGGATGCTCTGATGACTTGAAATACTAGATCGGTTATTGGGGCTACCGAGTCGCCTAGATAAAACGAGTGTATTGTCCAGCACATTGGGCTGATTGGTTCGAGTGAGGACGAGCTCCTCGGTCCCAAAACCGTCCATTTCAGTGGGAATTTCGATTCGCGCTCATTATTCCAGTCGAGATTGCCGTCACTTCACGTTGCCGAAAATATGTGTACACCGAACATATGCAGCTGGCCCCAGACCACTGCTTAATGCGTTCTGTCAACTGATTTTAGATTTGGGTTCCATCATCTTAGCTTATGGGGTCCCCACAAGAGGATCTTCTGTCGCCTACCTTCCTGATAAGGGTACGAGACACTCGCAACCCCAGCAAAAAACCTCCTAAACGTCGAAATGATCAAGGAGCTCTCGTGTGAACCTTCAGATTGTTCAAAGAATCTCAGTGACGGCACCTCATATCAGCGGTGTTATATATGATTAGTGTTGAGCTTGAGGTGTTGGATCTTAGAGAGTCACGATGGGCCGGCAAAAGCTTGGGGGCTTGATCGCGACAGTCAGTGATTAAACTTCCTGTGTCACAAATTCATCCATCTGGAAAGCTTGAAGGGAATATCATCGAAACGTTGGACATGGTAAGAATGTCCACGGTAACGGGGACTGGTCGTCAACCGCCAGTGCACACACATACAAAAACGGTGATCCGTCGGGGTTGAAAGGTGCCCACCATCCATCCATGGACATAGATTATAGTCTCAAAAGTATGCTACCGTAACACGCGATTCGGCGAAATGTCCACAGGGGGTCACCCAAACACGTAGTCACTACGTACGAGGGCGAGCGAGGTGAACCATTGCGGGCACGATACTCACTTCGGAGAAGGAAGGCAGAGGAAGTATCGCAGGAAAGGGAACAGCACATCGAGATCCGTACATGTCACCTCAGACCTCCACTCCTTTTTAATACAGGACTGACGTCTGAAGTTTGGCCTTCGTACTTCTTTAAAATTATGTCTGATATGGCGGGGCTGCATCAAGCTACGCCTCCTGCTTGATTTAGTATTGTCAATCACGCGCTGACAGGGGCATAGAAATAAACCCCTCCGGTAATGGTATATCAGTCGGTGGCTTCGGCACCTCTGGCGATGGTGACAGCGACAAGGCCGTTCCTTCTGTCTATCATGTCCCACTAGTTTTGTCACCTGTTCGGGGATTGCCTCACCGCTCTCTTCAAAAGGTACCGACTCAGAGATTTACACATAGTTACCTTGGTATATGGGGAATGAGCAAGCATGCAGATTTTGGTTACAAAAGTCGAGCGGGAAGGGTGTCAATTGAAGCACATCCGTCGGGAATTCGGCGAAAAATCCTGGGATTTGTTTTCAAACAAACGCGCTACATGACTGAGACGCCCTATGGTTTCTATTCTCTCACATTCCATGGGTATATACAATAATTAGCCTCCTATGTGTTTGGGAGACGATTGGAAGTGTGTAGCTTTCTATAGCTGTTAGTCATTAGAAGTAGTCATTGTGATTAGGTAAGCATAGTTTCTCGCTATGGTGGATTGCAGGCCGCCTACGGAGTTGGTATGTTCAAGATCTGACATTAAACCTTGGAGGTCAGCTGTTCTGGGGTATTAACATGCATCTCATAAGTAGCTAAGATACTGTGCTATTTGATAAAGCAGCGCGTCCGTTTGAAGACAAGACCCTGTATTTTCGCCGAATTCCCAACGGATGTGCTTCAATTGACACCCTTCCCGCTCGACTTTTGTAACCAAAATCTGCATGCCTGCTCATTCCCAATATACCAAGGTAACTATGTGTAAATTTCTGAGTCGGTACCTTTTGAAGAGAGCGGTGAGGCAATCCCCGAACAGGTGATAAAACACGGCCCAGTGGGATATAATAGTATTACTACACTGTGAGGTCTACAGACCTCTCACATATGGATTTGATCGGTAGTATTATGTTATGGTAAGATGGTCCACGTACCTGAACCTACGTAATATTACTGAACTGAAGTGATAGCTAAGTCCTTCGCAGCAACGTTCTATGTAGGATTGGTCAGCTAAATCAATACACTAATACTATTACAGTACACATCCATATTTTTAATTTAATTTTTAAAATACATGACGATCCAATAAGGCCTGGATGGCCGGACGGCACTCGGTTTACCACTAGATTTTGTGTACGGGTAGGGATTCGTCACGTGCGAAGCGGAGTAAATTGGCTTTACTTTCTTGAGGTGTGGCTTCGGCGCACGTGGGGAAGGTGCAGATGTGGTCGGAATACGGGAGAGACACGGAACAGAGAGGAAGAGAGGAAGAGACGCTGTCGGTCATACAGTGATGGGTATTGCAATCGCGAACATTTGGGGCGTTCGTTTTGCATTGCCTCATCCACTCACCTCGTTCGGCTCCTATTCCATCCACATCAACTAGCTCTGTACTCTCACGCACACTCTTGCCATTTACACCATTATACTAACAAGTTAGACCGGGGTAGGTGGACCCTAGTACAAATGCCGGTTTGTGTCACGGTGCATCGCGTAACGCGCTGACATCTACCGTTTTGACCCATCGTCGCTTCTACCACCTCAACCTCCGATCCAATCACCCAAACGCATTGACCAATAAACAGTATATCTACGGCCATTACAATGGACATGTATGATAATCTTATGGAGAAGTTATCATCTCCTCCGCAGTGGTCGCAGTCGAGCGAAGCGGTGAGCAACGGCTTCCTGCACCCCTATCAACCAGCAGACTCACCTGTTTCATAATAGACCTTGATGGAGCCGTTTGCTTATATATCATCCGTGAAAGGAAAGGACATTCGGGGACAGATGATTGAGGCGTTCAACTACTGGTTGCACATCCCTGAAGAGAAACTAGCCGTGATATCAAGAGTCGTTGGCATGCTCCACAATGCAAGTCTTCTGTGAGTTATGAAACAAACTTATCAATTTACGCACCAGCGCATTAATCTATACACATGTTGTTGTGTTTCAGCATGGACGACGTGGAAGATGACAGCCAGCTCAGAAGAGGCATCCCAGGTACGCATGTCCGCCAATCCTTAGTTCAACATTGACTCAAACTGAATCCTTTAATTGAAGTTGCTCATAAGATCTACGGCGTCCCTCAAACTATAAACACCGCAAATTACGTCTACTTCCTTGCGTACCAAGAGCTCTTCAAGTTACGGGATAAGGAACAGTTGGATCCCGATCACCTGGTGCCGAAGCAGGAGCTGGACCGGATGGTTACCGAAGAACTCCTGAACCTTCATCGAGGACAAGGGCTAGATTTGTTCTGGCGTGATAGTTTGACGTGTCCGACGGAGGAAGAGTACATTGGGATGGTCAATAACAGTAGGTTACGCACCAAGTCTGATGCAGCTATCCACTGATGAACCGTGTGCTGATAAACTGGGTCGCCATGTTCCAGAGACTGGAGGTCTTTTCCGACTCGCGATCAAGCTCATGATGGCGAGTAGCAGATCCGATGTGTGAGCCGATGTTCGCTCCCTCAAGTCGAGTTTTGCCGAACATTGATGCGATCTCAATTTTTCAGCGACTACGTGCCACTGGTGAATTTAATTGGAGTATACTTCCAAATACGGGACGACTATATGAATCTGCAATCGACACAGGTGAATTCAATTCGATCACTGGTAAACCTCAACACCTCACGAGCGACCGATTCTCACCACTCAATTCTACAACGTCCACAGTATACTGAGAACAAGGGCTTCGCTGAGGACCTCACAGAGGGAAAATTCTCCTTCCCAGTCGTGCACTCTGTTCGAGCAGATCATTCCAATCGCCAGATCCTGAGTGCGTTGGCACGGTCCCTGGACTCGTTTCACCTGACTTCTTGTTGACTCGCTCCCTAATTCTCTTCAGATGTGTTATCGAAACGACCAGCGACGCCTACGATGAAGCGCTACGCGATCAACTACATGGACGATCATACGGACTCGTTCCGGTATACGGAAGGCGTGATGACGCGGTTGGACAAGCAGGCACGAGACGAGGTGGCGAGGTTGGGAGGGAATCCGCATTTGGATGTTATCTTGAACATGTTGAAGATCACCCCACCGCCCGAGCGATCGTCCACTAGTTGAAATATAGATGACTTCTCAAATTTAAATTGAATACCATTGGTTCAAATGGAAGTTTGTCCATGCCAAGTGTTCAGGAGTAGAGGGGAGCGGAGTGAGCAAAGCAACGAGTTACAAAGATAGCCGAAGCGAAAGTTATTTGTGGTGCGCTCTTAGCTCTTCCTGAGAGATCCGGACCAAATAGGAGACCTCGGGCTCCCAGAACGAAGAATAACCAAGAGGACTTTACTGGAAGGAGGGACTGAGATTGAAGACGAGGGCAATACCAGTTTGTCTAAGTCTTAAGTATCGAGAACCAGCCGGAGTTTCTATGGGCAAATAACGCGTCAGAACTCGGTTAAGATCCATTATGACCATGACAACATCGACATACAACAGAAAGACCATCATCGGCGTTACTGTCCGTGCCGCTGACCAAACAAAGGGTCCCATTCCTCTGAAAATATGTGAGCGCCGCATTGGCCGTTGATCCGTCTGGGTTGATCCATGCTGGGATCGCGGATGGGCTGTTGATGATCCAGATCGCCGTTTCGGTCGTTTCGACATCACCGGAAGTTATTTCGCGGTTGTTCGCCATCAATTTGTGCGATGAGGGTAAGCGTTCTAATAATTATGGATCAGAGTATGAGTCTGCGTAGGTAAAATTCGCAAAGAGAAAAAAGAAAAGAATTTACCTTTGGGTGTCATTCCAAGGCAGGGGAGATTTTGACCATCGGCTTTTATCCCATTGGTAGACACGCCATTCGCTGTTTCAGCGATGAGGCCAAGGAAAGGGTACTCCTCGTCCTGTGGGATCTTTACCCGGAATGGCATCAGTTTCGAGCACATCCACTATTTGAGATAACTCAGCCGTTTGACTCACCACGACTCTGATATGCGAGAACTTTGATTCAACATGCGTAGGGTCGAAGGCTACTTCCAATGCCCTGGAGAAGTCACGAGATACGAGATATTGCCCATCGGCTGTGAAGGTCCTTGACACGTAGCCTAAGGTCTTCTGATTCCTTGTATCCACCACTTGGACGAAGCCCGTCCTCATCGTCGCCCGCCTAATGATATAAAACCCCGTTTCGCCGGAATCTAGTTAGTGTTGTGAGAGATATCTATTTTCGTGCACCCTTGTGATTTCCGCAGTAAGGAATAAGAATACTCACGTCGTCAAAGCGCGTCTTGATCGCGCCGACAATCCCGCGGACGCAGAGGGTGAAGCCGAGGACCGACTGCGAAGAACCTCTGACGTCGAGTGAAACGATGGCAAGACGTGGCTTTCAGTCATCGTCATCGCCGCAAGGACAGACAAAATCACTCACTAGATGGAGAGAAGAGGTTCCTAGGCTTTAGAGGAGGCAATCCAGCCGCGAACCGCTGAGCATTGGTAGTTTTTTGCTTCGAATGTAGATCGAGACCTCTGCCATGGTGGTTATCTTTCCGTGGTATGGTAGGCGTTGGTGAGAGAGCATCTACCCCAGGGTGATCGCGGTTGTGTCCGGTCCTCGGAACCGCTATGTGCAACATCTGAGTGGCGACGAGGGCAGCCAGCGCAATCGATAAGGCCAGCCGACGAAAGATAAAGGTCATGGCTGCGATAAAGGAGAGGGAGCACCTGCCGATCGAGGCGCGGTGAGGGAAAACTAGGACGATATTAAGATTGGCGGGGACGAAGGGAGCAAGAGAGGGAATGGCAGGAATAGGCGGAACCGCGGAGTGAGGTGGTGTGGGCGAAATAAGACGAGGTGGATGGCAAGAACCCACAGCACCCTTCGTTACCTTGCCAGCGCTGCGCAAGTGGTGGAAAATAGCAAGATAGCAATGACAAACCTCCTACCTTCGAATTGTTCCAAGAGCCTTCATTTATATATCTGTCCTAGCGCCGCTGTGAGGTGGGTTATGTTGGAGCCCGCCGATAGAGCGGTGCCGAAGCTCGGCATTGAGGTGCTGCCGGTCAACGTGTCGCGGATTTACGGGTCACCGGACCACGAAAGAATTATGGGACAAGCGAGTGGTACGCACATCAGAGGGCTAGCAATGATAGGGTTTAAACGGATGGTTTCATTTGGCACGGTCAAGTCAAGGACGGCGGCACCTGCTTAAGTAACAATCCCGTTCAGACCCTACTGCCGTCTAAGAGGTGCTATCGATACAGCAGGAAATAGACTAAAGGCTAGTCACGGGTGCCAGCACCCATGACGATCTCTAACCTCTCTCAACCACTGTTAAAAAATAAAACGTCATCTACCCTCGGTCTACATCCATAACTCCCCCAAGTTCCAGCAATGAGCCGTCACGCCCTCGGATTTTGCCATTGTATTCACCTCGTCAATTCCATCTCCATGGTCATACATTGTCCGTGAATTTCAACAACATCAGTTCGGTGCAATAAATGGGTATCAATCTGAGTTAAGCGGTTTGCTTCAGATCAACCGTGCCGGCTGAAGCTCACTATTTTAAACCGACCCAGTCCACGGAGGTGCAGTGGTAAGAAATGCTGGATCGGTTGGGTACACCCAGGGAGACGGTGGTTGAGTACAAGAGACACTATCGATTCATGCATCCCAAGAAGTTCGCCAAATAGTGAGCCACCCGTTGGAAGCCGAATCCTATTCTGATATCGTGTAGATATTGACTGTTACCTACATATCCGCAGGTGGAACTATATTGCGACCAGCGAGGTGCGACTCCCAGGCAAGTATGGCAGGATCAACTACGACATCTCACCATTCTGGGGAACCAAGTCCGCCCTACTTCAGGTCTTTCAATATGAGTGACAACGCGATCAGAACGCATTCAAATTTGAGTGAAAGACAACTTCACGTATCTATACGGATACGCGTTGACGCCGAATAAGCCGAGGTCTCCGGCTTCAGGCGCGCCGCCGCTTAGATCGAGACCCCCCGTGCATGGTGGATCGGACCGGTTCGCTGACCATGGTTACAGTTGATGGAAGAATGCATGAGTGGGCTAGCAAGTACGTCATGAACGTGAGTTCGACTTGGGGTGTTTAGACGGTGTGCGCGTGCTGAATGTTCCGGTTCTTCAGGATGGTTAGTACTCTCGATGCCATCACTTCCGAAACGCCGAGGGGTTACATGAAAGCCTCACCAGGATCATTGCGACTCAAAGGCGGGGCTAGAGCTTGTCGTTCCCGGAAACGGCCACCGATCGCTTCCATGATCCTTGAAACCCCTAGTCAAGATGGTCATCGGTCTCCATGTTTATAGAGGTAGACGGCGCGGAATTGGAAGGGTGGGCGGCGGGCGATGCCGTGCGACGATGGTGAGGTGAGGTGGTAGGGCCATGTCTGGGCGGCCTTGAGTAAGAAGCAAGCATTTCCTGTCTAGAAACATGATAAAATTGAGGGTCAGTTAACCATCAAGAAGATGCAACGGGATTTATGATAGGACCGTTCAAGAGAATGGCAAAGGTGGAAAGGCGTCTGAGATTGGCCAGTAACCGAGTCGAAATGTAATTCAAGTGGAGCAAGTGGTCAGGAGCAAGTGTGGCGGCATCCTGGAAGCATCAGTTCAAGTGGGGTCGGTCGAGCAGTCGGGTCCAAAGTGCATATGGTGTGACACAACAGGGTGCTTGCTCCCCTTAAGATGACATGACCCAGTGGTCTCATAGAGTGTATGTACCGTCTACCAGAGGTTGTGGATAATTGACAGAAATTCCAGTTCCAAGAGGTGTCGCGCTCAGAGACCCGCTGCTTCTTGAGGTGGTCGGTTCGCAGTCAATCGCTATCATGACTTGGCCGTGGCATAAAGACAAAATGATGCAGTAAGTGGTACGACAGGGAAGTGAAAAGTACAATACAACAATGAGGCGCAAGCGACCATCTACTTCTTCTTGGCTGGCTCGGAAGCTTTGACCTTCTTGGTACCGAACAGCTAGCAAACGAGTCCATTTAGCATAGAGTTGTACCGTGCATACAATAAGGCATCTACTAACCTTCTTGGCACGATTCTTCCTCTCCTTCCGTAGCTTTCTTGACGGCTTTTCGATCTTGGGAGCCATCCCTGCCTGTTGTACGGGTTAGAACCGATTGCAAGTCAGACTGAGTGAGAAAAACGACGGCGATATCGCATGGACGTGAAGGGCGTACCCGCACTAGACGATATCTTGGCTCGAACTTCTTCTGTGCTGCCTCATCGTCATAGATCAACGCAAACCCGGTACTCCTTCCACCACCGAATGCAGTCTTGAAACCGAACGTGACGACCCGCTTGGCATCGGTCTTGAACTGTTTGGCAAGCTTCTCGTTGAGCTCTGCCTTGGGGACGTTTCCACGTGCGGGGTGTAGGACGTCGAGAACAAATTGACGCCGCTGGAGGAGGCGGTTCGTCATGAACTTCCGTGTGCGGAGGGTGACAGTTCCTTCAGACTGCATTTGAATGATCAGTCACAAGTCTCCTTCACAATATATCACTCATCGCACCATCTTCAGAGCCGGTTGGGTCGTAAGGGGTGGTTTTGAGGTTGGGTAGATCGCGCGCGTGGGCCGTGTCAGTTCGGTTCGGAATCTAACTTGAAATTCGATGATACCTCGCGCTCAGTAGAAAGCCACTTGTGTATACACAAATCATCAAACAGGGCCTCGGCGTGGATCCTCACGGGTAAAGGCCGGGGTTAAGGATGCAAAGCACCAACGACGACCACTCTGTACTCCCATCATCTTATCCTATGGAATCCTCAGGTGCATTCACCAGCTTTGCGAAAGCATCTGCATACCAGCCTCCGCCGGATCATGGTAGCTCTGGGTCCCTCTTAACCGCTCAGAGACCTGCGCTTCCTGCGCATCAATCGTCCAACTTCGTGTCGCCGCAGCACGCGTCATCGCAGGCTGGACCAAGCATGTACGGCGGGTCGTCTTACCAAGCTGGAGGTATTCCGTCGTGGGGGTCATCTGCTGGAGGAGGCGGAGGCCATGGATACGACGCGGAGGTACAGGAGGAGAACGTGAACCAGTGGCAGACCAGATTCGGATGGAGGACGGACGTCGTTGCCGCTTCAGCCTACCTCCTTGGGCCAATATCAGGTGCGTCGCCTATATGCTCCTATTCTAGGCTCAACGCAACTCAAAGATTTCACATCTACATAGCGCTCATCTTACTCATCCTTGAGACCCACTCCGACTACATCCGATTCCATAGTGCGTTCGCCCGCTAAATATGACGCCGTTTGCTGCTGACGGGTTCTGTTTGCAAATCATTAGGCTACCAATCGGCGCTGCTCACGACGCCACTCATTCTTTTCCGGCTACTCCTAGGCCTTGTTGGATTTCCACATTTCCTTCTCATCATCCTCAATCTCATAATCATTGGTTCAGCACTTTTCACGGCGTACGTGTGATGATCAGTCACTGAAGAATACATAAGATATGCTAACTGCCTGTTCGCCCATGCTAGGTTCCAAGCGTACCGTGACGCCAATGAAGGAGACCTCTCACGATATCATTTACCAATTATCGGAGACTTTGCTGACAGATGGGTTGGCGATGAATGACCGCCTTTTCGATCGTATCTATGTATCTTATTTTTTGCTGCAGATCCCTCCTTTCGCTTGCAAAGAGCAGGAGTGTTCCTAAGGAAAAGACCTTGGCTAGAATGCCAAGAGACCTATCATATATTGGCTGCATTGTATGGTGCTATTGTCCATCATGAAGACGACGACGCTGCACTTTTCAAGCCCCTGTTATCCTGATGTCAGACTATCTATCATTCCAAGATTTCATTCCTACCTAAGCACCGACATTGCACATCGCAGCTTTGAACCCATCTCGCTTCAAGAGATGCCCAGTGCATGGCTCAAGAGCTCGCCATGGCTTTCACTCTTCATTTGGCTCGCTGCGATTTTCCTTGGGTTAGCTCCCATGGTAAGCGTGCTTGCATGCCCAGACCACGTCTCGATTGCTCATGAGAGCCTTTCATGTATCTTTCGCAACTAAGCTGGTCCAACCTGCAGAAGCTGCCCTCACGAAATCTCATTGGGAAGGAATGTATTTCTGTAAATGTGCGTGTTCGTCACGCCATGGCCATCCATCTTGCGCTAAACAAAGTCTCCGACGCGCTACTCGTAGGCATCTGCTTTGGTACCAACTATACTATCCTACCCATATACAAACCTACCAATGCGGCCAAACCATGTCTGACGTGTACGAAACGGTGGTGCGCGGATCAAAAGCTCCCGATATGTCTCGGCGCTGATATTGGAGAGATCGATATGGATACTGGGACTGGGAAAGAGGGCGATATTGAGGGAAGATGCTTCCGTGAGTCTATCAATGCTTTTTCTAATTGTTAGATAGGGGTATTGACGTTTGACACTACGGAATACAAATTGACACTTTACAAACGTCTCAATCACACCCAAAATCAATCCTCTTTAAGAACGCGACTCGCCTAGGGATCAAGTTGTTGTCACATTGTTCCTCCTCACTGTGTTTGGCCTTCTCATCGGCGCGGCGATACGTGGCCGGATGGAACGCGCAGGTGTGACTCTCAACGCCGGCGGTCGACCTTGGTGGGCTGTGAGTAATTACCAGCGCATCCGCTGACTTGATGAAACCGGAGTCATTTATCACCTACTCATTCCATTCAGTTCTTCGTACCTTCACGGCCGCGAGCAAATTCGGCAGCTTCGTACAGCCTAAGTCCTCGTCTTCCAACATCGTCTTCCAACAGAAGTTATGAAGCTATTCCAGAAGAAGAAGATAGATAGTAACGGGCTATTCCTTTGGATTGGCTCTATATTGCCTGCCCTGGTCTTACCAGGGTCCATTCGCTTTAGACTGATGCAGGAACGCTGCAGAATCACCTCTCCATTCTCGCCCATACAGCTCTTATTGTATTAATACTCTCATATTAAATGCTTCCGTATCTCCACTGGTTGTAAGGAGGGGCTTACTATCGGTTTTAGTTGGATGTTGATGTAGCAAACAGATACAAACTACACGTCGATCGTGATTTTGGAAGCTCGTCGACAAGCCAAATAAGAACAGGTAAGGCGCATGGATCGGATGGATGAGTTTCAGTTCCAGATCTTAGAGTGGTAGAGAGCGGGTTGAACGATCAGTAACGAAGCATCTGGTAAGATAGATGAGGCCGGGATTCCGGCTCGGTATGAAGACCTTCACCTCTCTTTCGATTACACCACGCGAGACATTCCAAAGCTAACCTGACTCCGATTCTCCTAGAAGTTATCATCTCTGCCGCTTTCCCTTCCGCGGCAGCTGCTCTCGGTGCTCCCGTTGTCAGGAGTCACACGTGTTGGTCGTATGTCAAGGCATGCGACAGCACGCCCCGTCGGCGGCTACCTATAGCAATAGCCCCGCGCATTATCCCTCTTGTAAACTGCCTGTGGTGCTACATTTTGAATCCTGGAGGCGTAGCTGTGGTCATCGGTCTGAGCACCTCGTATGTATTTGTCAACTCAAGGCCCCAACCACGACACTGCTCCTGGTTGCGACTTACAACCCCAGGGTCTGGATATCAATGTTTCCCTTCCATACAATGCTCTTTCGAAATTCTTTTCAGAATTTCTGCACATGGATGGACTTATCGCGGCCCCTCCTGATTCACAGCTTCGACCCCATTATCTCAGCTGGCTTTTGTGATCTAGAAGCTAGTTGTACAAAGGCCCAAGACTCTATGTGTGGGACTCAGATGACTGTCGGTGCTTCTCGGGCGCTTCGCTGGCATCGGCCGACACTGGTTGAGCGTCCCGCTCAGCACGACAATCCACCACGCAGGACGTAAGTCACTCGCCTCATGTACACCGCAGCATTAATTGTCTCGAGTTTATGGTATTTAGTTTGAGAAACTCGATGAGGACATTCAGGTTGAGGTGCTGGAGCTGAAAATCACCTCCCGAGCTCAACTTAGCACCCCACAGCCTTGATCCCAACAATTCCCTTCATATTACTTCTACCCTCATCTGGGCTATAGCGGTGCTCCACTTCTGTATTGTGGTGTGGCTTTCTATCGAAGGAAGACCAAGTTAGGCCGACGAGAACGGTTCATCTGTTGCCAACGCCAGTATTCGGCGGCTCTGTTGCCAACGTTCAAACGAAACACATGGAAAGCACGCTATACACCTACCGTGGTCAGGGATAGGCATACGCTCGATCCGCTGACAGAGAATCACTGGCCCTACATCGATCTCCGACGCCGTTGCAAATTTTTTTTGGATCCTTAATCAACTAAATCTCTTTGTTGAATTAAGCAGCCCCTCATGCTTCCTGGAACCACGAATCTGAGCCATTCCTCCCCAATGAAACGGTTTCTTGGACGTTCCCTGACTTGTTCTCAGGTGCTTTCAATTAGGTTCTACGTATGTCAATTGTCTCCCCCGCCTTCATTTCGCCAAAATAATCTGTAAATCGTTTATTTCCGCATAGACCTCACGCTGGCGCTGACTCCTAAGGCGGTCACTCCCTCTACACCTCACGCACAAGCCGCGCCTTGTTCGGCTGGGGGTCTAAATCCGCTCTTCAACAATACAATCTATGCGTTCCTCATGCGCCAGTAAATTGAGTTGGAGACTGAGGCCCTGAATTCAATCTCGGGGCTTCGTACTTCCCGACGTCTTCAAACCCCTCTCCAACAGTCGATTCCACCCTACTGAGTGTTTTCTCGCTGCAATAATAGCTGCCTTCTTCCTCAGGATCGTTTCCATGGCGCTTCTGGCTCGCTGGTCCTGTATATAAATCCATAGGATAACCTCTTCGGATCCCAACCTCAAAACAACTTCATCAATGTGTACGTCCGCTGTCCCACTTCCAATAATTGATTTTCAAAGCGTCCTGACAGCTATTCGCTACTACTTTAGCTCAAGATCTAATCAAACGTTATGCTGTTACACTAAACAACCACAAGCAGAAGGGGCGGGTTGATTTCACTACCGTTCAAGTCCCTGATGGACTCCGGCACAAAGAAAGCTGGACGGTGACGATCAAATGTATGTGGCTAAGCCTATGCGTCTCTCTCTATGCCTCACCAGGAGACTGACGTGCCCTGATGATCAGTCACGTATGCTCGTAATGCGGACAACGAGGAAGTGGCTCCGTTCTTCGAAGTCGGTCACGGCGCCACGAAAGGCAAAGCACTTACTGCCGCTAGCTTTCTGGCCCTTCGGACGCTTGGTTACATTCCCCCAAACACACACGAACCGGAGTCGGAGGGAGAGATCTCATAGCCTTTCCACGCACGCTCGCTGTACGGCCTAGGTACTCTCTGGACGCCCCAAAATTGTCCATCGTCTCAAGTTTCAACATAATTATAACGGATCAGTAGATGAATCCATTTGTTTTCTCCTCTCCTGGTTCGTTATTGTCGATGTAGCCCCCATATATGTATATACATATACATATACATCTGTGCGCCAACTATTAACTTATCTAAAATCCTAAGCCCCTCGTACTATGTCGGCCAAATTCAAAGATGCAGGGTCCAATAATATTCCATGGATGGTTTGTGGGGAATGTATCGTGGTTACTTGACTTGTGAATATGCAGGTATTCTCTCAATGCGAGAGCCTCAAAGTCTCCAATTATGTAAGTACATACAGCTTGTGAGAACGCCGATTGCTTGTAGGACTCTGTGGCTGTTCGAGTGATAGTACTTGTGGAATGGACTCGGAGCCGTGAGCACGTTGCAGGGAAGCGAATGTCATCGTCAATCATTTGAGTGTAAGGTGCATTACTAGATAGAGTCGTATTTAATATTATGCCTGAACCTTCGAAATTGACACACCACTCACAATGAATTAACCATGGGGCCATCAAACCACCTTCACAGAAAATCTGATAGTGAGCGTCACGAGAAGTCTATCGAAGCCGAGCAGAACCACCCTTGTTCATCAGATCGTTTTAATAAAGGTAACGGCCGGTGATTGAAGTTGCTACTGCTAGGGACGATCTAATTGTTAGATAGCGGAGAGCACAGTCAGGTCTAACCGACAGTAAGGGATGAAAACTACCATATCGTGCTACTTCGTTTCCTTATGACGTCATCTAGAAGTAGCAGCTAGCTGGGATGATCAACGGGTCGCCGTGAAAGATCCCTCCTACATTGTCATCAAGTTCCTTGGATGACCCAGAAGCTTGTGGCAAGCAACCAAACTGCAATCAGTCACAAGGCTTTACGCGGAGATAGGAGTATTATGTAAGGTTTTCCTTCCCATACCCCACGAAAGATTTTGTAACTAGCCTGACTCTGGTATCTTCAGTGGTCAATGGTTCTGCCATTTACATCTTCAAAGGTTCTTCAAAGGACAGCAGCCTTCCTGTCGTCACCAGACCACGTGTTGGTTGACATATGCAGGCATGCGTCAGTCTGTCTCCATCGATAACGACCTATAGCGATAGACCCTCACCTGATTCCCTCTTTCCAACTGCCCCTGGGGCTACGTGGTGATTCACAGTTACATCCATGGTCATCGGTTTGAGCACTGGTGTACTCAATTTCAGCGTTCCCCCCGTTGTAACCTATACCTAGATTCGAACGGCGAAGTTCCTCCTCGTGCAGTGCTCTTACGAATTCTTTCCAAAACGATTGCGCCTGGCGCACCTCTAACACAGATGAGGACCCCAAGAAATTGACCCTCCGTGCCCCAGAAGCGGCTGCGGAAAACCTGGCCCCTTTGGATTGAATCGAAACTATTGCTATTCAGCATCTCTCGAACGCTTCGCTTAACTAGTTTAACGCTCTGCTGGGCGCAAAGCCTTAGCTGAGACACTCAGCCGAGGCTTCGAAATCGGGCGGTGGGCTTTCTCTTGGGCACCCCCGTCCGTTTGGCTCGTTATCATGTACTCCCCGCCTCTTTGTTCCTCCATTCGGGTTATGGTGGTGCACTGCCGCTGTATTGTGAAGCGGGATTTTCCGAAGAACCTTAGCCGTGTTCGGACCTCATTTGTTGTCTACGCTACCCCTCTACAGCCCTGTCAGCCGGCATTCGAGTTTCTCGGTGATCAAGCTTAAGTTGCTTTGAGCTCATTAGGCTGGAAACTGACCTCGGACGATACAGCTTCCTCCACGGACTACCTCTGGCGACCAAGATCACCCGTAGCGAATACACCGGTCCCCTCCCCTCCCCCCTCTCTGTGGTAAACAACATGAACCTCTCCGCATGGGCATGGATGCTTTACTTGGACACGGTCCGACTTCATCTCCGAAACTAGTTCTACGGCGCAGCGTTCCACATGAGTCATCTGCATTTCTTTCAAGCCCCGTATCCCCCTTTCTTTGCGCGTATCACCCGCGCTTACACCGGACTCTGACAGTGGATCCCCTTTGTATAGCCCTGCACTTATTGCTTCATTGTACGACTCAGAGTCTAAAACCGCCCTTTGCTCCCTCCGACTAGCATCGCGTGTCCCATATATATCACTCAGGGCGTTAAGGCGATTCCATCACAGTGCTCCTTGCGTCCCTGCCCTCAAAAGAGCTCATCGTCCGTTCATTCCACCCTACTGCGCCATTTCTCAGCCCAGTATTGCCACTTTGCACTATATGACTCGATCTTAGGATACCACTGTTCCGTATGATCTGGATGTATAAAGGAGAATCTCCCCTTTGCTCATCATCTCCCAAGAACCCAAACAATGCGTACGTCCCCTGTCTTGCTTTTAACAACTGAAGTGAAGAGCATACTAAGAGTCACTACTGGTTTCTTTAGCTCCGAAGAAGCGATACGCTATCACACTAAACAACCACATGCAGAGGGGGCGTATTACCTTTAATACAGTCACGAAGTCTGAAGGACCTCGACATCAGGAATCCTGGACGGTAACAATCACCGGTATGAACCGGCTGTTCTTTGCTCCACACCTCTCGGAGAGACTAATACATTCTGCACCGATTAGTTACACACGCTCTCAACGCGAACGACGAGGAGGTCCCGGTTCCGTTCTTCCGAGTCGGCCAAGGCACATCGAAGGGCGCTGCACTCACTGCCGCTAGCTTGCTTGCCCTTCAAGCGCTTGGTTACGAGCCCTAACTACCCAGGGTCGCGGTCCTTATATTCGATACACAACTATGTACCTGCGGGGTCCAAAGCCACGACGAACTTGGAAATTAGGGCCTCGTAGCAGACCAACTTGCGGCTCCCCCAGAAGAGTTTCGATGTTTGATATGTAATAAAATATACTCTCGAGTATTAATCGCGGAGATGACAGCATTGCGACCTGAGCCTGTGGGTACTATGGGCAGCGGATTTTCAAATAAATCAGATACATGGGGTGGCCGGTTACCCCCAAAGCACTGAACGCATTGCAGCGATAAATAACTCAGTCCGAATTTTAATGGAATCATAAAGGAGCGCTCGATTGCAATCAGGTCGCCAACGAAGATCGCAAGTAATACGACTATTAATCACGTCATCCCAATTCTACACTTCGAGTGCGCAACCTCACACTCGCTTAATACCGTAGTATCCCGAGGAGAACAAGCTATCGACGGAATTGAAGGCAAGGGGTTGGATCATGCCTGCTAAATCTTACATCTTGCTTTCAGTGAGCATATTCAAACCCACACCGGTTGGCTTTAGGGAACCAAAAATGGCGATGGCCCTCCGAAGCATGGTTCCTGGTACTCGTATGACTTATGTATGAAAATGAAATAAAGCGGACGTCATGCGACCAGTTTGAAGCGTTTCAGGCTTCCCAATGGCACGCCGAACTCTCGCAGTTTTGTGACCAGGATAAAAGTCGTTTGACCGTCATCGCAGAACGCTGATTAAACAACCACCACCGGCAAATTGGGTCATCTATCCTTTTCATAGAGCTGGGAATATCAGGTCAAGGATACCAGAAGGAGCACGAAATTAGATGTACTGATGAGTAAGATAGACAAATTGGACAATCTAAGGTGAGGAGGCGTGAGAAACATAGCGTTCAAGAGCGGGGGGGGGGGGGGGGGGGGGGGGGGGGGGGGGGGGGGGGGGGGGGGGGGGGGGGGGGGGGGGGGGGCGGCCGGGGGGGGGGGGC
>WSUE01000063.1:0-11127 GCA_019633535.1 Tulasnella sp. JGI-2019a | reverse complement strand
TTATCACTAAAATTTTTTTTTTTTTTTTTTATATATAAAAATTTTTAAAAATAATCTTTTGTTTGGTTTTAAAAATATCGTTTAAACAACCCCCCCCCCCCCCCCCCCCCAACCCCCCAATCCCAACCTCCCTATCGCCCAAGACATTCTAGAACTAGTCTGACTCTAATATTTCTAAAGGTCATTAGCCCTTCCATTTTCTCACCTATCCTCTCGAACAGCAATTGCTCTCGAAACTCCCGTTGCAATTGGAAACACGTGGCGGTCGTCTTGACGATGTGTCACGGTCTGCCATTCGGTGGCCGCCCACAGCAACCCGCATACAATTCCCTCTTGTCAACTGTCTGGGGCGCATGGCCCGCCACAAGAGAGCTATGATCATCGCTTTGAGCACTTAGGTTTGCTTAACTCGAAACAACCGTCGTGACACGACCCACTGTGGCAACTTGCCACCCCAGAAATTGAACTGCGGTTTTTCTCATTGAATATAAATCTCGTTTCTAATTCTCTCAAGAAAGGCTGTGTCAGAACCAGTCATTGCGGGCCCGACAACTGAAGTTCTTTTGAGGCTGGAGACCCGAGAAACCCCATCCGACTTCCTGTGCATCAGAAACAGTGTGTACAAGCCTTGGCTCATATGGAAGAACCTTCACCGACCATCACTCAACATGTCTCAGACTCTGCACTGGAACCGACACACTTGGAGCGTGTCCCGACGGGCCGATGCTCAGCCACGCGCGGCGTAACTGACGCACCTCATGTATATCATCCTGCCAATACTCCCAAACGTCAATGCAGTTGCACCTAGAACTGTGACGATGATATTCAAAATAAGATGAAGCTGAGGAAGTCACCTCTTGCAACTGCTTTCACCCCCAACCTCCAACCACCGGTCTTCCGCTCAGCTTGGCATCCCGCAACCCCACCCCAGCAAGCCAGTTCAAGGTCCTTGCACTTCACCTAGGCTATAACGATGCTCCGCCTCTGCATAGCGGTGCGGTATTCGACCCCGGCAAGTGAGACGGCCGACGAGAGCAGCTCATCGGTTACCAGCGCCGTCATACTGCGGCCCCGCCTGCTGGGACTCGAGTCCTCCGGCAATCGGACATATCTCGCTGTCCGTGAGTGCGCTTCAGACTCATACCAGGGCTAGAAGTCGGTATTTGTTCCTCGTCCGGATGGAACCCCTGGTCCCACATCTTCCACGGACCACATCAAGCCATTCGGATTACCTATTGCTACTCTGTCGATGCCCCCTCTTCTCCGGTACTGCAGAATCCGAGTCTGTTCTCCCCAGCGTGAATGATTTCATGGGCAACGGTCTGACGTCGCCCTCGAAAACTAGCACTGGTGCGCTCTCAGAAACGTTCCACGTAAGCCGTTGTAATTCCACTCTTATGGTACAAAATTGAGCCCCAATTTCTTTGCAATTAGAATGCCGGTCCCCGCATCCTTTCACGGTCCCTGTCCATATCTTTAACTCCGATTACTGCTCTCTCCTGCCAATCCCTTAGGCCCCATTCACACAAGAAAGGGGATATTAAATGCAGACTCAATACGATCTCGGTACTTCTCACTTCCCGATGTTTCCAAATAGCGCCCAGTATACCCTACTATGTTGCTACATCCATTACAATTTCCTTCTCGAATCTATGGCTCCACTACCTGGTATATATAATGGATAAAAATCAACGGCCTTCCTCCTCCAACGTCCCAACGTCCCAACATCCCAGCCTCTTAGCCTTTAACAACGCTAAAATGCGTACGTCCTCCGTCCTACTTCAAATTACTGGCACCTGATTCTAACTTTGTTTTACCTCTAGCCAAGCGTTACGCTACCACACTCAACAACCACATGCAGAAAGGGCGGGTTGCCTTCGACATAGTCACGGTCCCCGAAGGCCCTCAGCATGAACAAATCTGGACAGCGACGATTACCTGTAAGTAGCTACCCGTCCCTGATTCCATATCTCCCAATGAGACCAACGCATTAGCGACCATCAGTTACATATGCCCTCAACGCTCAGGGCATGGAGGTCACTGTTCCGGTCTTCTACGTGGACCAAGGTCCATCGAAGGGCGCGGCAATCACTGCCGCTAGCCTCCGCGCCCTTCAGGGGCTTGGCTACGAGCCTTAAACAGACGCGAGGCCCGCTTGCAAGCTAGATGCCTCTGTCATCCACGGTCATTTCACGGCATAATACCCACTCGCCCCAACGGCTTAAAATTACCTTCCACCTCAACATAATGAGTAGTCTGATTCTGTGCTTCCCACAGTCCTGGCTTAGTTATTATGGTTAATATTTATATCTATATCTATTGCATCGTGATACCAATCCTCGGCCCTTGTGCTACGTGCGCCGCTACAGGAAGCTTGAGGATTGGGAGGCTTGGATGTTGAATCCCATGAATGCGTGTAGAGGTGAAATATATATTCTCGGTTACTCGCGAGTTGAGCCCCTGCCTGCCATGAGGAACACTCGAGATCACAAGTTACTCGCACATGCTACTGCTGATAAATTATTCAAAATGGTTTTGTGTGGGGTAAAGGGTGCTCGCATTCCGTCTTCCCCGGCCAAGCCCACAACGCCAACACGACCTTTCACGTCGTTTTCTCCATACTGAGTCTTAGACGGCCAACCCCGTACTGTCGCTCACTTTGACCAACAACACTCCAGACTATTGAGCAAGTGACACCAACCATTGACAGACTTCGATTAAGGGGTCGAATCATGTCTACTAAGCACTCTCCACGCCACGTCTTGCTTTCAGTGAGCATATGGAATACACTCTACTTGACTCTAGATAATCATATTTAATGACATACCCAACTTCATAGAATGACGATGGACCCCCCAGTCATGAATCACCATACGTGTATGGCTTATATATGGAAATGACACGGAAATTGGGTGGGTGGTTTGACGCGCTTTCATGGCACACTCTCATATTAGTCCCATAACAGGTTGGGACGTCAAGGTCGTTATACCTTCTTCTCAGAAAAGTTGGATAGTGAGTGTAAAGGGCTATGGAGATCCATCCACCCCAGCAGCTGAGATGACCTATCGCTTCGTAGGGAAAGGCATATCAGATCAAGGACACCATAAAGGGTGCGCAATGGTTCTAGAAATTTGCTCCCAGGAAGAGAAGCTGATACTGTATATCAGGTACATACTACTACCCCAAAGGACCTGGTGGGTAATCCGTTTGCTACGTGGTTGGAATTCAAGTTCAAGCTGTCCCACGGAAGACGGGCAAGGCTCTACATCTGAAGTTTCTCGACCATTGGAAGAAGGGGAGGTGGGAGAGTGGATCCTGCTCGATGGCGTGAGTAAGGACCTGTTTCGCGGGAGGTCACGACCCATAACAAGACCGCAGATTAACCGAACAACCGCTTTTCTTGATATACGCAGACACCCGCAACTTGCGTTAATATCGCAATCCACAACATTTACCCTGGTGAAATTGATCTGGTTATTTCGGGACCTAATTTCGGCCGGAACACGTCGTGTGAGCGGTGCTCGTGCTTTCTACGCACACCCTGAAAACTGACTTTGCTCTTATGAAGCTGCTTTCTCTCTTTCATCTGGTACCATTGGGGCCGCGTTATCGGGATGCTTGTCCGAGACGAAGGCTATAGCCCTCAGCTACGTATGTTCCTCAAGACTCATCCTTTGTGGGCTCATGACGTACCTACTCTAGGATTCTCCCTCTCCCTCGCATAGGGGACCTTGAAAGGATTCAATCCCAACGATTTCAAGGATGAAGCTAACTCATTGTCATGCAAGATCATTCAATGCCTATGGGAAGACTGGGGCAAGGACGACGAAGGTCTCCGCAGTGGCGAAGTTGATCTATACAACGGTGAGATACGAACGGACAACCTCGTTGATACCATAAACCTGAACGACACACCGCATTTACCAGTGAACCTGCCGATGATTCCAGAGTTGCGCCAACCAAACGGGGTGGAAGTGGTCTGGACGACAATCTGGCGGAATGCGTACGGCATGCTATTTAAGCGCAAAGAGGATGATCAGACGTCAATCCGTATGCGTGAAGCTGGGCCTGACGCACCGGACAAGACGTCGTCAAAGCCCAGTACCCCCATACAATCAGATGGGCAGGCAGCCACGTCGAAGCGACTGACTTTTCACTTCGCGCCAGCGAATATGGCGGGTTTGGTCAACCCCCCTTTGGATACGCTCCCCTATGGCAGCGACACTTGGGCCATCCTGAACGCCAAAGCGAGCATTACTCCTCTCCGGGCCGCGTTCATGGAATGTTCATTGGAGAGCTTCTGCTTGGGAAACGAGCTGGCTGAGAAGGGATCATTGGTCCCTGGCAGACCCTTCAAGCTCTAGCGTGTCTCGTTCAGAGTAATTCGCTTCGTACAATAATCGATGTAGAATGTGTCACGGCCCTCGCATGCCGATGCTCGAAATAGAGTTAGTCTGCGGGCTGCAGTTGCTCGCAAAGCTAATACTTCGCTAAGAATATGAGATCCCCAGTGATACGTCAAGGCAAAACCGGAACGACACCAGATTGCTAGGGTAATTTTGAAGATGGTCGAAGAGTGCGGATGGGGCGTACAAGTGCGAAGGGAACCGGAAGGCATATGACTCTCTATCGCGATCGCAGACGAGGACCAGTTTCTCTGGCTTGAGAAAGTCCCGGCCGACAGACGAAAAAATTCTGTCTGAAGTATGCATGAAGTTCCTCGCAACGTTGATGGTGAACGCAGATTGTGTCCCTATTGCGCACGTTAGCAGCTTTGTTTGGCATATATGGCGCTGATGAGAGGATGTTGTGTTGTCAAATGTTACTCAAGCAAGCCTTCCCGCAACATCGCCGCTTCTCACCGTTTTATACAACTTCCTCCAATCACGCAATGCTCACAACCACTTTACGGTGTACGGTAAATCATCTTCGCCGACCACTGCTGCGTTCTGCATTCTCTAGCGTACCTTTCGGCTCCTTGAATAGCTCGGTTGGCTTAGAAACTCGAGCTACTTTAGTGCCTGTTGTTGTTGAGCAAACTGTACGATTCCCCGCAATTGACATCTCAAAAAATGCTCCTAACCTCATATGTACCTATACTCCATCTCCCGTTGATAGAGCAGAGGCGAACGTTCCTATGACATCTTTTCGAGGTTGCTCAAGGAGCGCGTAATCATGCTCTCAGGACCCGTGAGTACAACCCCTCTTTGTTAGACAAACAGCACGTACTGAATCCAAGTCACACTCGATGGAAATTAGATACGAGATCACGAATCCGCCTTGCTAGTTGCACAGCTCCTTTTCTTGGAGGCAGAAGAGTCGTCGAAACCAATCCATTTGTACATCAACTCGCCTGGTGGCCACGTCACAGCTGGAATGGCTATCTATGATACTGTAAGTGATCAGACTCACTATACGAGATCGAACCATTCATATTGAATTTCATCTTTCAGATGCAGGTCCGTTGGTTATGACAAAACTAGCCTGTAAACTGACCTTTCACGGTGTTATGGTCAGTATATCTCATCACCCATCCATACGTATTGTATGGGCCAGGCATGCTCTATGGGATCTCTTCTGCTCGCGGCCGGGGAACGAGGTTTCCGACATTGTCTGCCGAATGCGTCCGTGATGATACATCGTGAGTGCACACAAAGGTCGAGTTCGTGTCTTTGAACATGCATCTCTCACACTACCCTCATAGAACCTTCCGGCGGGGCCTCAGGACAGGCATCAGATATTGCCATTCACGCTCGAGAGATCTTGAAGGTCCGAGAACGGCTGACTGGTATCTACACCAAGCACTGTAAAAAGGACATCGAGTCCTCGGAAGATGCCTCCCAACGATTTGGTAAGATCCTTCCCGCAATCTGGATGGAACTGCAATACACGTGCTGATCGCTGAATATCCATGTCTTCCGACAATAGAAAAAGCACTGGAGCGTGATTACTTCATGACCGCAGAGGAAGCGCTCACATTCGGACTCGTGGATAAAGTCCTCTCTTCGAGATCAACACTTGACGCCGCCTCAGAGCCAAAGCGCTAAGCGACTTTGATTCGGCAGAAAGTGATGTTCTTAGGATTTGTGGTCACCTACCTGATAATACCTTCGACCTGCACGTGCCTCAATGGTGGTACTTCCTGTATTGCTACGGCATTCGAGAGATATAGAATGCCACTGTGCGCGGATATCTTCCCGATGGGCCGTTCCCTTTGCTTATCTCGCACAGATACGGACTTTCGCTTAGATGTCCTTTGATCCCGTGAAGGTGGTCACTATTCAAATGCCAAATAACTATACGGTACCCCAAGATGGGCAGCACATGAAACCAAGAAAATAAAACATGCTCAAACATGAAGGCAATAAAGTGGGGTATCATCATATGAGAGGTAATCGTGGAAACTATGTCGTATTGATCTCCACTTGCTTCTTCAATACAATGGGCTGGTATATTAGTATTCTTGCAACAAACAGAGAAAGGGTCACGACCTACTTACAAGGTCATATCGTTCGCCTGACTGGGCCCCACTGATCTACGACGTCTGCAATCCGTGCCCCTACCAGCTGCCTGCACTCCCAACATGGGCTGACCACTCTGCAAGGCTCAAATGCCGCCTCCAACGCAGTCGCTGCCGTGTTGTGGGCGGTTGCCCTCATCAATATCTGGCCCACTCCAGTCATCCAAGCTTCCTTCACAGACCGTTGAAACTCCATCGAGCAGGACGGGGTCAGAGGATGGGTGGCAGGTGGTGTATCCACCAATCTCCTGAGAGTATCCAGCCTATCCATGTGCAAAAAGCATAGGCGGAGAAGGTAGACTGGGCCCATTGTCAGAGCATCTGCTTCGGACACTTGGTCGAGGGTCGCATCGAGGGTATACTGGCTGGCCAGAATGCAGACAGAGTCCAGAGCGTTCTCCGCTGCGAGTGCATACACGCGTATCGGGGACGCGGTGACGTAACGCATCAGAGCAGTGGGGATGTCGGATCTATCATACGTGTTCACACGAGGCAGACCGTACTTTGGCAGAGAGGCGAAGACGGCAGTCAGGGTGTCGAGATTGGGTGCATACCGCTCGCATGACCTGATGGCAGCAGGATTCTCGGTTAGTAGCAATTAACTGAGGTAGTACTGAGTAAAGCGTACATGTTGTATATGAAGTGTAAGATAACATTGAAGACAACGGATGGTTCTGAGACGTGTATGTTTTGCAGGGGCGCAGTTGCGAACTCTTGGGGGCTGGAGGGATGTAGACCGGACGACGCGTGCCTAGATGACGTATAGTCGGGGACAGGACCTTCGTCGTAATCTTGGGGTATGATGAGCCCTGCAAAATTATTGGTGGAACGGCCCAGGAGTACTTCCCTTTTGCCCAACGGAGCGATGTCACGTTCTATCTTGTGATGTGTACGAAGGAATACCCACCTACCTGTGTGCGTAAAAGAAGAGGCTGTCGCTACCACTGATGTGTCAGTCCAAGACTCTACTAGCCGATTGTTGTACGGCATACCTGGTGCAGATGATGATATCTGATGGCGGACCCTCCATAAATTGGCGATGAATCGAGGCGAGGTGATGAAGGTGTTCTTTTCTTTCGAGTACGTTCAGGAGGAACCTGGGATTGATAAGATGACTGGTGAAATTGAGTGGTGAGGTGGTAATCGGGAGTATATTAGATTGAGATTTTCGGGGACTTCCGGGGGCGCTCTGTGATCATCTGGCCGAGAATCTCCACCATATTTAAAGTGCGTGGGATAGGGCTTACATATTCCCAGTGTACAGACACGGGTCGACCACGGCTCCGGCCGCTTGGCAGTGCCACCGTACCTGCTCGCATCCAGGACTGCTCGCCACTTACACTCCGCAGCCAAGAGGATTTACTTTTGTTCGCAAGTGTACTCATCCTTGACCGCAGTGCAAAAAGGCCAAGAGCCGCAGGAGGGGCAGATGAGGCTGCCAGGGAAGCGGAGATTGGTGGCGGGCGTCGTAGCAATTCTCGCTACCGGGCAGAAGAGGTATTGTATGGACGGATCCAGGATACTGAGCCGCAGTGCATGCTGAGAAAGATAACACAAAACACCGGTTGATCGAGTTGAGTGCTTCGCGAATTGGATGCCACACGGAGTTGCAACCGGAGTGCCCTTCGATCGCCAAATTTGGGCCTCGTTAACACCCACGGTCCCTTAGGCGATGAATCAGCAGCCCACAACGATGTTCAACCCCGCTGTGACAATTGCGGGAGCGTGAGGTGCCCTCCGCCCTGGGCCTGTGACGCGGGAAGAGGCCAATCCCCGGAGCCTGTGCCTGGCGGGTTACTTACTTTCGCGCTTCCGCCTTACTTCTTCGAACGATAACTCGAAATTCCATAGTATATCTGGTATATGGTACAGCTTTACATTCAATCGGACGGAGAGGAGAAAATGGGACCTAATTTCAATCCTAGATATGAGATAGTACCTTTCATCCCAACACCCAATCCCCCTGTTTCGTCATGGGGCTTTGCTGCTGCCCTTCTACGTACGTTGGCCACAGATCCAACTCTGGATAGTACGTCTGGTGACAAGGCGACGGCCCAGAGAAAGAAGACCACGGGGTCACTGGGAAGTCGGAAGTAATGGTAGACCAATCGTATGACAATGTTGGCGAAGGCGTTGTATCGGCGGTATGATACTGCTCCTGGAGCGAGTGTGCAGACTGAAGCATGTAGGCAGATGGCGGTGATGATTCTTGGGGTTGACGATAGATTGAGCCGCTCGTGTATAGCCGCCCAAGGGTATTATAATCGATCGAAAGCGTAGCGGGAGCGAGGATGAGTTGGGAATGTGCGATTGCCAAGGGCGAGACAGATGATGATGGAAGTTGAGGTTTAACTTCCTCGATGGATGTGAGGACTGACGGCGTGTATACACTCTGGCGGTGATATGCGATGGGACACGAAGGCCCCAAGTAAGGGTCGTACGACGGACGACCCGGGGGGTACGATGGTGATATAAAATCTTGGTGACGCTCAAGCGGATCAGACGTGGAAGTCTCAAGCGTAGGGCATAGGGATGGGCGCTGCTCCATGACTTGTGACCCGTATGGGCGTTGCTCCACGACGTGTGACCCGTATGGACGGTGATCATACGACATCTCCCTTGGCGAGGCTGTGAAGGGGTCGCACTGAGGAGAGTTGAACTCTGATTTAATTTCCGCCGGTGTCGTGTTGCTCGACGATGCATATTCGGGCTCTCCGTTGCCATCGTCCTCTTCGTGTACACCATCGTCCTCCTCGTCAAATACGGTATGGTCGTCATCCTCGCCGGTCCTAGGAGCTCGACTCGCCTTCTCCTCATCGATATAGACTCGTCGACCGCTGCTGTCCTGGGCCAAGATGAGGGTCACTTTCGGATGCTGACTGGGTTCGAGCATCCATTCCGAGATAGTTGGAATGAGACGCTTGAGTCGGGGGTCTTGGGAAGGGCGATGGAGCGCGCCCGACAAGATATCCTGAAGGAGGGCTACTCCAGAAGTAAGCGGTAGATCCTCCGATTTTTGAAAGCTGATTAAACATACCATAGCTGACTATGTGCCATTTCGGACCGCCATCTTTCGGAGAGATGGTGATGGCCTGTAGAAAGGATCATTTCAGTTTTACATAGGATTGAGGTTTATAATACCCCGCCCACTGACCCGCTTGATCAAACCATTCTCGGCGATCCATGAGCCACTACTTCGGCATGGTGTGCGTTCCCCTAGATTTCCTGTGTATTGCATGGCCTCCCTCGACATTGGAATACATTGCCTGCTGCCGTATTTGTCACGCGGATCCTCGGTGATGGCCTCGCGGTATATGTTATATGAGCCATCAATCCGGCTTTGAGACCATTTCTATTTGACCAAAAGGTGGATTAAAAAATAACTCTAAAGTGTAAGATAAGAAGTAGCGGTAGGGTACATACCAAGCCATCGGTCCACCGCTGCATGTCCACTTCGGAGTCGTTCCAGATGACGATGGACCCACTCTTCACCATCTCACGTTTCTCGAAAGGAGTAGGCTTGTGGGTGACGCGGCCAATCCGGCGTGAAATTGCACCCTAAGTAACGCAATGGGGAGTGGTTGGTCAGCTCTGTGTTCGATCCGTCCCTCAGATCGCAATGTGGTGTAGCGTAGCGTTGCGACCGCCTTATCATGACATGGATCTGAGAGATCGGATGTTATTATACGGTCTAGACCTACCTCGACGACGAGGAACGCGTCTAGTAGCGTTTTGAGGTAACCGTGGTACAGGCGTTGATGGTCGGCTGCAAAGTGCTGGTGGGTGGCTTTGATGGAGCGAGGCATGGTGTAGATAGATATGAAATATAAGAGAATATATGTGTGGTTAGGAGGGCGACGGGTGAGGGAGGGGAGGGGGAGGGAAGAGAAGGGAAGGAACGAATGATTGGAACCACAGCAAGATTCCGAGCCCTTTATAAGTTGCATCTCCGTCCGCCTTACGAGCGCGCATGTAGCTAGAGCTGTACTCGATACGATCATGCTAAGCTAGTAAACCGACATTTCTGGCGCGCTACGGGAGTATTTTACGGATTTTGAAAGATAATCTAAGGGTCGACAAGGTCACAAAGCACAAGATCTCAGATCCATCACAGCACGCAACACAAGATCCGACGGGCGGGTATATGCAGGGCAAATCGTCATACGGCTCACTCGAGCATCACACAATGTCTCAGATTGAACCGCAACATGGGACGGCGGAGAAGAGCCGATGCAAAGGAGAGTGTGTAGCTTGAGCCTTAATATCCTGAGGCGCCTCCCCTTTACTCAATATATTAGTTCTAGAACGGGAGGCGGTGACTGTGCAACGTTTACGTACGTCCGCCGACCCTCCGTTTTCGCCGCCGTGCGATACGCCACCCCTGCGCCATGGTGTGAGTCGCACACTCCTTCATACTCAACAAGGATCGCCTACGCTTCGCTACGGCGAGATAAGAGAAAGGTGGATAGCAAAGTATTCAAAGTAGTATTTGTTCATATGTTACGTTTTTTACAGTAAACTGTCCTGGTAGAGTACGTATGACTATATCATTTCGAGAACGCACCTTCGATAAGGCTGTGTACAGTTGCCCATGAGAGAACACCGGC